>PVKB01008210.1:0-20022 GCA_004027205.1 Ctenodactylus gundi | reverse complement strand
GGTGGGCGGGGTGTAGGCGGGGCGAGGGGCGGGCCTGGTGGATGGGCTGGACGTTAGCGGGCGAGGGGCGGGCCTGGCCAGGTGGGCGGGGTGTAGGCGGGCGAGGGGCGGGCCTGGCCGTTGGGGCCGGCACGCACCAGGATGGGGAGGAAGCCGGGGTGAGACAGCTGGGTCCGAAGCGCACAGCTGCCAAGGGCCTTTGGAGTGGGGCTGTCCCAGAATACTGGGGCGGTGAGGGAGGCGGGGTGGTGGTAGGGTGCAGTGGTCTGTGCGGTGGGGGCCAGGTCAGGAAAGCGACGACGGGGGAGGAAGGGGCAGGAAGAGGGCGTCTTGGATCTCCCGGGTTTCAGCTCACCGCTGCTGGCACTCACTGAGGCAGGGTGAGTGCTGTGGGGTTGGCACTCCAGGGAGGATGGAATTGAGCCTCCGGAAGACGGGTTAGGATGCCCCTCGGATTGCCCACGGTACACGGCCCTCTGTGTGCGGGGACGGGTGAACCCGGGGGGATCACCTCAGGCGCACAGGCCTGGGTGTCGGAGCGTGCTGGGCAGCTGGGTCCGGGGCTGGATGGGTGGAATTCCCACATTACCCGAGGCCGTGGCTCCAGTTCAGTTTCCAGAGCCCTTTGGCAGATTCATCCCATGAACCTGCTGTCTTTTCCGGCCACCTGCCCCTGAGATCTGGAGCCTTCTGTTCTTTGGGGTGAATGATAGGCAAATCTGGGGTTCTGGGCTGTGGCCTGAGTGCCACGGAGATATCTTGGTGCAGAAGCTCAGTGAGGGTGCTTAGCCGCTGTTGACTTCAAAATTTGTGATTCATTTCTTAAGTGTGTATTAGAGTTAGTAATTTGCGTGTCTTCAAGCTGCGTCCCTTGGAAGAGAAGCCCCTACCTGTGGTGGAGCCGCTCTGTGTAACGCTGCGACCTCGCCACCGCCACCGTGTGGACAGAGAGAGCGAGGCCATTTTCGCTGCTGTGATTGTAAAGGGTCGTGGAAGCCCAGAATGGCAGCTGGCCAGCGGGGAAATTTAGTAAGACCTTGTGAAAAAGAAAAAGAAAAAGAAAGTGCTGGGTGGTAGCTCAGACCTTGGATTAAATCCACAGTTTTGAAAGGAAAAAAACACATGAAAGGCAGACAGTCGGTTCTTTTGAATTTATGCTAAAATTACTAAATTTTTGCTTAATGTTTTTGGGAAACCCTAATTTTCAGGGGTCTCCTGGGGTGACCATTTATTGAGCCCTTACCGGGTGCCAGGCTTGTCCTGAGCACTGTGGGTCGCCCTTCCCCCCACAGCAGCAGGCCGCATCGCCGGAGCTCAAAATCTCAACTGCTCGGCTCATCGCCAGTTACCTTCCTGGCCTGGAGCCTGGAAATACTTTTATGTTTTAAAAAATATATAAAATATTTAATGAAGGTGTTCAGGTGAAGTAGCTCAAGTTCCTTTTGGAGGTGGACCTTAGAAAGTGTGGTCATCAAACAGCCTGCCCCTTTGACTCCCGAGTCCCGTCCAGGTTTTGACTCTAAGAACAAGGCTTGTGTTTCTGCCCTGGCGTCATTACTTCCTTTGGGGGATGAAGGCTCTTGCTGCGTACTCTGGGCACCTCATCCCTCTGTGGAAGCTCTCTGCAAGAGAGCACGGGAACAAGCTTCCTTCGCCCTGAGTGACCAGTCCCCAGATTAGGGTTCACCTGTTCTCCCATACACAGGTCTGTGTTTCCCGATATGGTCCCTGGGCCTGACCTCTCCCCCACACAATCTGAGCAAGCATCTTTGAAATAGGGAAGCATTTCATTTCACGAATTAGCAATGGGAGAGTAACCGAGACAGTGTTGCCGACCCAGCAACTGAGCCAGAGGCCAGCAGCTCGCCGGGCGCACAGCTCGCCGGGGCACAGCTCGCCGGGGGCATAGCTCTCTGGGCGCACAGCTCGCCGGGGGCCCGAGCTGTGCCCACCGCCTTTGTCCTGGCCTGCACACTGCCTACAGCTTCATGCAGAGGCTTCAGAGGTTTTGAATTCTTTAACCCCATTTTCTGCTATGCCTCAAGAGTGACTGTGCATTAGTTTCTGGAGCAGGGTAGAAATTATGCAATGAGGAAGTAGCACTGAAGATCAGCTGGGAAATTCAGTGAGACCGAGTGCTCGAGAGTGGACTCTGGGGTTCACCACTGGATGCCCATTACTGTGACTCAGTACTCAGAAAAGTCTTCTGGCAAGTTTTTTTTTTTTTTTTTTTTTTTTTTTTTTTTTTTTTTTTTTTTTTTTTGAGTCAGGCTCTCCCTTTGTAGTTCTGGCTGGTTCAGAATTCACTTTGGAGCCCAGGCTGGCCTCAACTCAGGGCAGTCCTTCTGCCTCAGCTTCCTGAGTGGTGGGATGCAGGTGTTCGCTACCACACCTGGCTTGTGTGGTGCTGGGGTTCGAACTCAGGGCCTTGTGCTTGCTAGGCAAGCACTCTAGTTGCTGTGCTATTCCTTCAGCCTCTTTCCCATATTTCTAAGTGGTCCTTAGGGAGGTGGGTCCCCCCGCCCCGCTTGCCCAGGTAATAATGTGTGTCTGAGTAGTGACACATGGTATCCTCTCCCGAGCCTGATCCTTACCTGGGGCCAGGGGCGGTGTGGGGCGAGACAGGTCACACCAAGAGGGAGTGGCGCGAACGGGCCTGGGTGTCTTCACTGGGAGAACGCTCCTTCCGAAATTCTCGTCAGTGACTGGGCAGCATCAGCAGCCGCCCCTGCCCAGTTTCTGGTTTATGTCTTCTGATGCCTGCCAGCCAGCGCGGCCTTTCCTCTCCCGCGCATCCCGGCGACCTGTGCTGCGCTGGCACCAGCGCCACCCGCTGCCCTTTCAGCCCCTTTCTCACCTGGGTGCCGCTGTCTTTCAGCATCCCCTACTTTGAAACCAGCGCCGCCACCGGGGCAAACATCAGCCCTGCAATCGAGGCACTGCTGGACCTGATCATGAAGCGGATGGAGCGCTGTGTGGACAAGTCCTGGATCCCCGAGGGCGTCGTGCGCTCCAGCGGCCCTGGCTCTGCGGCCACAGGTGGGCAGGAGAAGACCACGTGCGGCTGCTGAGCGTAGGGTCTCTCCGCGGCCAGCCGAGCAGGCTCGTGCGTCCGCTGCTTCTCCTGCTCCACAGGACCTAACGGGACCAGCCAGCTTTTAAGTTTCCACAGCTTCTTGAATGTTTATTTACGTTCAGAGTTAGGACAAATTGTTCAGAGCCACAAATGCCTTATCATGCCTCGGCCCCTGGGGGAGGTTCTGCCAGGGACGTAGGGTTCTGACCACCAGAGAACGGTGTATCTGCGACACTGGGTGATGTGGATTTCAGTGCCATTGTACATTACGGTCCTGAACCCAAATCCAGAAGCTCATTCCATATGTGACCTTCTAAAATGCCATCTCAGCCACCTGAGGATTTTTTTTTTTTTTAAGATTCTTATTTATTAAAGTGGTTTAAGGGGCTGGAGAAATGGCACAGCGGTTAAAGCACTTGCCTTGTCATCCCAGCACTTGTGAGCCCGAGGCAGGATTGCCGTGAGTCCAAGGCCAACTACAAAGTGAGAACCTATCTCAAAAAAAAGCTTAAATAAGACATTAAAATATCTAGAGAGTTTAGTGGCTACTTAGGAAAATCTATCCCTCGTTGTAATTAAGTACAAAACATAAATGTATTTTGTGACAGCAAATGTTTAGTAGAGCTATAATTAGAAAAATGCGAGTGTGCTGGAGGTGTGGCCCAGTGGTTGGAGTGCTTGTCTAGCAAGCACAAGGCCGACGGTTGTGTACCCCAAGATCACATAAACTTGCCGCATGGTGGTGAACGCCTGTAATCCCAGCATGGGGGTCTGCGGTGGGACTACTGCCTTGTGTTTGAGGCCCGCGTGGGCTACATAGTGAGTGTTCAGGACTCACCTGGTCTATAGAGTGAGAACTTGCTTCAAAAAAAATTAAAAAAAGATAAAACAAGGAAAATACAAGTATGATGGCAAATAATTACTTTTTTCTGTGGTCCTGGGGATTGAGCCCAGCCTTCACACTGAGCTACATCCCCAGCCCATTTTTCATTTTTGATTTTAAGATAGGTGTTTGCCAAGTCGCTATGTTGCCCGGGCTGGGCTTGAACTTGGGATCCTCCTGCCTCAGCCTCCCAGGGTGTTGGGCTTACAGACCTGCACCACCAGGCCCAGATGAATGACTGTTTTATAACATCCAGATGGCGGTTTACTGAGCCCCTGTGTAGTTTTTGTCGCTGCCTTTCTGCACTCTCCCGTTAGCCATCGACTTTAATATGTGTTATTTCTACCTTTGAAATGGAGGCCTCTCAACTAGCAGAGTCCCTGGGGCATTTGATTGTGTCCTCTGGTGAGGAGAAAGATTCCCGCACAGCACCGTGCCTTCCCGTGGCGTGGGTGCTGCGGGGGCTTCACCTTCCCGCTGCAGCGCAGTCCGTGTGGCCTACGTGCCAGTTGGCCGGCATCAGATCTCACTGGCCTAAACGTGTTGACACGATCCGCACCCCAAAGCCGCCTCTACTGAAACAAGTAGCCTGCACGCTCTTTGAAAAGCATGTGCAAATTTGATGTCAAAGTGCCATATTTTTGTGTGTCAACGTATTTTTTCCTAAGGGCCTGTGTAAAAGAAAAGCACATTTGCGGTGAATTCTGTGCCAATAAAGCTAGTAATAAAAATCCGCCGAGTCTGATGTGTTTGCATCCTTTCCATCACAGTAACTTCCAGACAGACTTAAGAATCCCAAGTTTAGGCACGCAGATGCGCCGGGGCCCCCTGAGGGGCCTGCCACGTTCGGGAAGAAGTAATCGCCGTCACGTGTTCGCTGAGCCCGGCAGGGCGGGACGTGTCCGGACGACCCAGGAGGGCCGGCTCTGGGGGAGGGCGCGGGACGCGGCGGGGCGGTCCCACGGGAGTGCGCAGGCCTCCCACCCGCGTCCACACCGCGCCGGGGCTCCACGGATCACCGGCGGCCCCGCTCGGCCCTCCGCGGAAGCCGGTCTTTCCCGCCTGTCCTCGGCCGGGCCGTGTGGCCTCGCACGCACGCCCCCCCATGCGCAGACACCAGCCGGACTCCCACGTCCACGCACGCACGCACGCCCCACGCACTGGGCGCGCACGCCGCGCCGCCCGGCAGCGGGGCTACAGCGATGGACGTCCCGACAGCGCGTCGGCGAGCGGGCCGCGCGAGCGCGCGCACGTCGACTCCAGAGCGCCGCAAGGAGGACGGGACGGGGCGGGGCCAGGGGCCGGGAGGCGGAGCCTGCGAGGCGTGCGCTGTGAGCGCTTGGGGAGCCAGCGGCGGCGCCCTTGACGGACGGGGCCGCGGCTCTGCGCAGGCGCCGCTCGGCCGCGCCTATTGATGGGCGCTTGGTCGCGCTCGGATCGCGTCTCGTGGTCGCGCTCGGGCCCTTCCGGGGTCTGGAACAACCACTTCCGGTAGCGGCTTACGTTGCTTCCTCTTCGGCTCGCGGGTACCCAGCGGGTGTGCCGCTTAGTACGGCATGCGGATCGAGAAGTGTTACTTTTGCTCCGGGCCCATCTACCCGGGCCACGGCATGATGTTCGTTCGCAACGACTGCAAGGTGAGCCGGCCGGGGCGGCCTCTGCGCGCTGTCCGCCCCCGCCCGACGCGGCCCCTGCCTTCGGGGCTCGGTGGGCCCCGGAGCCCGGGCCTCGCTGCAGCCCCTGGGAGGGGGTCGGGACCCGGGGCGGCGTGCGCACTCGGTACGAGGCTGAGCAGGAAGCGGAGGGCCGGTCGGGAGGGGCGCCATCGCATCCTCGCGGAGCGTTCTGGGACGGCGGATCCGGCTCGGGCCTCCCGGACGCGGCTCGGCGCCCGCGGCAGTGCTGCGGAGACTCCGTGCGTGTCCCGTCTTGTCACCCGCAGCCCCTCTTGTCCGGGCCGTGCTGTCATCCCTGCCTTGCGTCGCCCCGTCTGTTCCCGAGTCACTGGGCGCTGGGACTTGGGGTTCCGGGTCCCTCGGGGCCTTCCTGGGGCAGGATGAGGGTGGAGCACGGAGGAACACTGCGTTTAGCAAGGCGACTTGACGTAATGAAAACTGAAGCTAATGGGCCAGGTGGCGGAGGACCACCAACCCAGCGCCCTGGGAGGCCGAGGCGGGAAGATGGCAAGGTCGAGCTCAGCCGGGGGCACCTGAACGACTTAGCGACGCAGTTTCAGAACCACAAACAGAGACGGTCTGGGGATGTAGTTCAGTGCGGAGGCCCTGGCCTCGAACCCCAGTACCACAAAACCAAGCCAGGCGAAAGCTACGCTCCTGCCCGGTCGTGCCCCGCGGCCGTGGCCGACCCCAGGCCCTGACCTCGTTACAGAGGGCCTGCTGCCCATGCGGGACCGCGCCCATGCCTGGCAACGCGCGGCCACGGACGAGGACCGGCTGCCGGCTGGCGTCACGCCCCCCGTGGCGAGGGTGGTTCTGCGGAAGATCTGGGTGTTTCGGTGTGTGCTCAGCCGGGTTTCTCGGCGGGGGCCGGGTTGTAGCCGCAGAAGTGGAGGAGCTCTTGCTGCCGACGGTGGACGTGGCGGAAGTTGAGGTGGTGGCCATTCTAGGCCGCCGAGTGGCAGGGAATCCGTGTGGCCTGAGGCGACAGACGTGCCCCGACCAGAGCGAGGTAGAAGTGGAGCCCTGCCGAGGACCAGGGCTTTCGCCTCCCTGTTGGCCCTTTCCCGGGCCAGAAGCGTTGGGTGGGGAGCCGCTGTTCTCACCTGACAGTGGGCCCACGGGAGGGGAAGCCCGGCTGCCTCAGGTGTTTTTGACCTCTGAGTCGGTGCCACCGTCCTGTGCCCGGAGCGCGTTCCTGGAAGTGTGCGGCCATCCCGAGCCTCTCACGTGGGTGTCCGCTTCCGCTGTTCTGCTCCTGCGAGGGTGGCCGTCTGCTCTCCCCGCCGTCCTCTTGCGTTTCAGATGGGACACTTGGGGCCTAGCCTGTCTCTGCCCTCTGAGCACGGAGACATCCCGGCTACCGTCCTCGTGCTGTTGCAGCTTGTTGGGGTGGACTTAGTACGGATGCTCTGCGTTTTCGTTACTTTGCGTGTAGGAAAAGCACGCGACCTGAGTGAGGGCTTAGTGTTTGTCGGGTGAGTGGAGTAAGGAAGGCTTGAGGAGGCGTGGGCCTTGCGTGGGGGCCTGTGTGTGGAGCCCTGAAGGTGATGGGGCGGGTGGGAGGGGCACGCGTGCCCGTGGACCCTCTCAGTCGTGGACTCAGCCCCCGACTGGAGGCAGCGTGATCTCCTTGCCTTGGTCCGGGAAGCCTCGCCTCGGGTCTTCTTGCGTCCGGAATGAGGCTGTCACGGTGTTAGGCTGTTTCACCAGGTCAGGTCCTGCGCGCTGGTTACTCGGGCCGCTCGCCCGGCCGCCCACCGTGTGTGGACCTCCTCATGCGCTGAGTGAGCCCCTCACACTGAGGGGACTCCCTCTTCCCATCCCTCACCCTGCGTTCCAGGGACTCCTGGCTGGGCGAGGAATCAGGCAGACTGCGCTGGCCCCGCCTGAGATAAATCCCAAAGTGAGACTGCGTAGGGGCTAGCGATGAGGACTTTGCTTAAGATGGGTAGCAGTGTTTTAGTGCACGAGTGAGGTGTGCTGAGAGTGCTTTCATCGTGGGTTGCTGTCTGGGACTCCCGTGGTTCCCGCCTGTCTCTGCTGGAGCCAGTTTCAGGCACGTGACAGGCCCTCGTTCAGGTCTGGGACGGGGCCCACACCGCGTGACCCGGGTCCTCCTGGGTGGTGACTTGCTTGAGGTTCCTCGTGAGGCGATCTGCACTGTGAAAAGTGCTGTGGTGCGTGTGCAGGTTTACTGAGTGTGAAATGCTTATACTGTTTTACTTCAACCTGTTTTTTTGAGTCACACCTTTAAGATACTTCAGCGTACTTTCTTTGCTAAGATCTGCAAACCCCCAAAGAATTATTTTTCATAATTCCTCCAGTAACACAAGTTGCAATGTGTTTTGACATACTGCAAGGTAACAAAATACAGTTTAGATTTTTAAAGTGAGTCTTTTTTTCCTTTCAGTAGTGGGGGTTGAACCAAGGGCTTTCATGCTGAGCTACGTTCCCAGTCCTTTTAATTTTGATTTTGAGATATTGTCTCACCAAGTTGCAAGTTGCCCAGCCTGAGCTTGAACTCCAGTGCTGGCATGACAGGCCTGGGGCTCCTGCCCAGCTGTGGAGTGAGTCTTGCGCCCCTCTCAGGGACACTTGAGTCATTGTCAGATTGCACGTCACCACTGTCTTTTTAGATGCTGGGGTACAATTAAAGTGGCAAAGACTTACTGGTAGATCTTGCTCTTACTGGAAGATCTGTGGAAATACTTTTTGAGAAGAAGTCTGCTGCCAGCTTCAGTTGTTCTTGAAATTATTTTGTGCTTTTAACAGGAGGGACAGAGAGAATCCATTTGATTTCTGCATGGCAGTGTGAGTGTTTAGATTATGTGGCCCAGGCTAGCCTTGGACTCATGGCAGACCTCCTGCATCAGCCTCACGAGTGCTGGGACTTCTGCGTCTTCTGCCCCCTGAGGGCATACAGAAAGGAAACTGGATGGCGAAGAGACTTAAGTAACATTTAGAACTGTCCCTTTTTTTGAGGCTTTATAAAGGTTAGGCCTGCATAAATGTAACGGGTGGTTTTAACCTTTCTCATAGGTGTTCAGGTTCTGTAAATCCAAATGTCACAAGAACTTTAAAAAGAAGCGTAACCCTCGCAAGGTACGGTGGACAAAAGCATTTCGGAAAGCGGCTGGCAAGGAGCTGACGGTGGTAAGTACGGGTGGCTAGCCGTGCGGGTTTGCAGTGTTCAAGCTTTAGTTTTGTGGTGGGGAGGTGTAATCGAGTTAACCACGACCAGGGTGCTTCCCAGGAGCCAGAAGGCCTTCCCGGCTTTCCTCACTCCAGAGCTTCTTAGTGAATACAGGGCCTGGTAGCGGATAAGATGCAAGGCCACCTCGTGATTATAACGTCCCTAATGTAGTTTGCACCGTGGATGGTGAGTAGCCTAGCGTCCCAAGTGCAGGTGGCAGGAGCGAAGAACGTGCCAGCCGCAGTGGCTGCCTGGTCCAAGGCTCGTGTCCCTGCTGAGGTGCTGTGACCTGGGCGAGTGCAGTGGCTGTGGACGTGGCGGTATCCACATGCGCGTGGTGTCTCATGGACGTAAAGCCGGGACACACACAGCTCTTCCAGACTTGTCTGTTTTAAGATCAGTAGGCCTGGGGAACGTCACAGTGCAAGCACAAGGCCTGAGTTCGATTCCCTAGAACCATTGAAGCCAGGTGTGGTAGTGCGTGCCTATAATCCCAGCACTTGGGAGATTGAGGCAGGAGGATTGTTATGAGTCCAAGGCCAGCCTGGGCTACATAGTGAGTTCACGACCAGCCTGAGCTGGAGAGCAAGAGTGTTTCTCAAAAAAAAAAAAAAAAAAATTCAGTAGCTTGTACCTGTCAAAATACCGACATGGCAGGGATGGCCGTGGTATTGGCCTTGGTAGGGAGCAAGGGGAAGTAGGCCAGGATTCTGCCTGGTAGCACCGTGCTCGTGGAGAGACATGTAACTCCACACTGTGCCCAGCTTGAGCCGTGTGCAAGTCCTGCTGCCTGACTGGGTGTGCCAGGAATGGCGGACTGTGTGGGTGACTCCAGCACCAAGTGTCCTGGCGGGAGGGGAGGCAGCCTGGGCAGCCGTGCAGCTTGCCTGTGGTTCCGTGTGTTCTGGAGCGTGTGTTCTGGAGCCTCTGAGGGCGGGTGCAGCCTCGGTCCCCCTCCCCCAACTGCAGCAGCATGGGGAGCAGAGGACTGAAGCTCACGTTCCTTGTGGCCCCAGGGGACCCTGGCATCCTCTCAGAACTTCCGGAGGAGCTTGTAAAAACCTTTGTTTCTGCCTCTCTTACAATTCTCTGCTCCTTACAGGACAATTCATTTGAATTTGAAAAACGGAGAAATGAGCCTGTCAAATACCAGCGCGAACTGTGGAATAAAACTAGTAAGTCACAGGAGTATCGGGGACTGTTGGGAAATTCTGTAACTTCAAATGCCAGCTGTTGTTTAAATGTTCCATCCTTCTGTCTTCATGAGAGCGGCTGTGTCACGTTACATCCTTACTTTTGATATCCTGAGTACTGTTTAGAATTGCCGGATGTGTCTATTCTAAGAATTTGCTAGTAAACTTGAAGTGCTGTGCAGAGGTGAAAACATACAAAATCTGAAAAAAAGAAAAAAAAATTTTTTTGAAGTGAGTGTGTTGGAGTTAAACACAGCATCTCAGATGCTGATGAGTTTAGGTCATTTAGTTGGGGCGTAAATGACTTTCTGTATACCTTCTGCTTTCTTAGTAGTTTTTTTTTTTTTCTGCTCAGATTCTGTTACCTGTTTAATCTGGATTCTTAAAAATAGACTTGTTGAATATGTGCTGGGCAGAGCCCAGAAGGCACCTCCCTCAAGCTCGTGTGAGCGGTGCGCCAGTAGAGCCCACTCCTCCCGAGGAGATCGGCTCCTTCCCGCCTCACAGTCAGAACGGAGATGTCCCCTAACCGTAGACTGCAGCTGCGTTTTGAAGATGTAGGGTGAAAACAGGAATGTTTGCTTGTTAAAACATATCCTTAAACTTCTACCTGTTCTGTTGGCTTTAAAAAAAGTAGCCACTAAAAAATTGAAATTGCACATGCAGTTTGTCCTGTATCTGATGGGATTCTCCAGCATCTAGAGTGTGGCTGGGCTCAGCCCCCTGGGGGCCGCAGCCCTGTAGAAGCAGCTGCTGGCTGTGGGGGAGGGCGCAGCTCTGCTGCTGGCCTAGTTCTGTCTCCCGTGTCCATCGTGCACAGACCACGCTCCAGATCCCCCGGGAAGTTGCTCCTGGCTGTGGTCTTTATTTGTGGAGGCTGCAAACTGAGATGGGGTCAGTGCCCAGTGACCGCGTTTTCTGTAGAGCAAAATCTGAAAAGGGTTGGACTGGCTTAGTACAGAAGAGAGGTTTGACAGCCGTGAAGGCTTTTGCAGATAAAAGCCAGATGACCGCGTGGACGGGAAAGCGAGCAGTGGTGGTAAGTAGAGGTGCAGACCTTTGGCTTTCAGCCGGGATCATTTTTGTAACGGGTTTTCTTCGTTTAGATTCCTTTCTGGGTCTGATAACGCAGCACTTAGCCGCAGCTCCGCCGCTGAGTGCGTGTGAATTGTAACTGCCGTGTTCTCTCGTAGTCGATGCCATGAAGAGAGTGGAAGAGATCAAGCAGAAGCGCCAGGCCACGTTCATAATGAACAGGTAGAGGCTCCCGAGGTGCCGCTGTGAGCGTGCGCGCTGCGTGTTGGAGGCACCCCTGTTCTCTCTCTCAGGCCCTCTTTGCTTCGTGTTTTCAGTGGTGGGCTGTGCTCAGGGCTTGCTGCGCTCTGAGCAGGCTCCTTGGGCTCCACCCTCCGCCTTCACCTTTTCGTTTTGGTGTAATTTGCGTCCTGGTCAAGAGTAGAGAGTGGGCTGGGGAGTGTGGTCAGTGCAGGGCGCCGTGCCCCGTGCCGCAGAATCCGAAACCGGATGAGCAGAGCCGTGGGCGTTGTGTCCTGCTAGCATGTTAGGTGCCAGGAGCGGGTGAGGGGAGGCCACGCCCCTCCAGTGCTCGGCCAGTGTGCCCTGTCCCCGGGTCAGGGGCCGCCCGGGCGATGCTGCTGCCTGTCTGTGGCCTCACTGTCTGGTCCTCTGGTGTGGGCAGTCCCTGCCTGTTCACTGCCCCTGTGAACAGCAGAAGTCTGCACCGTCCTGCAGATGTGACTACAGCGAGCCCTGTGCATACACAGGTGCTGGGTTCCCTGGTGTCCTTAGTGGACTCGCAGAGGGCAGCTTGCCCCTCTGGAGGAGCCAGGTGGTCCTCAGGCCTCACCTGCTGGGCCGGCGGCGCCGTTGCATGTTGCTGCTGTGTCAGTGCCCTGGGATTATGGCCGAAGGGTGACGTCTCTGAGTGCGTCATGTCCTCTGCATTGCTTGGCTGACTTCCGTGTGTTGGAGCTCACCTTTCCCCTGGTTTCAGAGTTGTCCACTCACCTGTGCCCTCTCTGTGTGCCCGTGGGTCTCGGGATTAGTGTTCTCCTGTCCTGCCTGATGCGGGTGTTCTGAGGGCCCGGTGTGGCCAGTGGGCAGCCTTTGGTCAGCTCCCTTCCGGCGGGCAGTCCTCATGCTGCTGAGTCCAAGGAGGCCAAGGCTGCCCGGCCCCACTGCTTTCCCCTCTCAGCCTCTCCTCTTCTTCCTCCCTGCCTTCCTCTCCCCTGGCAGGGAGGCAGCCGTTTCTCCCACGCGAGGACGCCGGGACGCTCGGGGCCCCGTCTCCGCGTGTCATGATAGAGAGGTGCCCGCCGGCAGCGCTCTGCCTTAAGCAGGTGTCGCAGTGTTGAGCCCCTCTGCTGGCACTGCTGGCACTGCTGTCAAGTGTTGTGGGTTTTCCTTCTGGTGTAATTACCAGAGACATTGTGTTACTCTGGGAGAGAAGGTGTCACGTTGGTGGTAGCGCATGCCCACGCCCAGTGGGCACTGGTTTCTGAGGTCAGCTGCTGCTTTTTTGAAATCCTTTCTGGCTCAGTCAGCGATTCAGAGGCAGAAGGGTGCCGTGAGGGGCAGGTTGGTAGTAAGGGGTCTGGCCAGCACCCTGGGAGCCGGCCTGCCCTTTGTGTTTGAGTTGAGAGGGCCAAGTTGCATCTGTAAACCACAGCAGGCGGCTCTGCTGTAAACTTGGGGGCAGGTGTGAGGCAGGGGGCATGGTTCCCCCATCAATGTGTGGGAGTAGTTGGGGGAAGGGACGGAGTCTTTGTGACTAGGTTTTGGGTTGTGCCGGGTCGGGAGGATGAGAGGAAAGGGGGAGCAGAAGGGTGGGCAGCCCCACTGATCAGATGCAGTGGGTGTGTTGTGGGCTGATAATGTCTCCAGTGTAGTAACTGGTGTTTTGGCTTTGATGTGTTTTTCATAGGTTGAAGAAAAATAAAGAACTACAGAAAGCTCAGGACATCAAAGAGGTCACGCAGAGCATCCACCTTATTCGGGCTCCTTTGGCAGGTGAGTGCCTCAGGTGCACGTGTCCTCGCTCTCTGCACCCAGGGCAGGTCTGGGCTGCCATGGGTGTGTACCTGGGGGCAGCTGACCCTCAGACGGTGTTTGCTTTATTTAAATGTCCTCTGTCATACGTGTTTTTGTATGGTTTATGGTGTGTGCTTGCTGTCCAGCTGCTTTGAAGGCTGAGGCAGGAGGATCACTTGAGCCCTTGAGTTGGAGATCACCCTGGGCGATACATCAAGAACCAGGTCACCAAAACAAAACAAAACAAAAAAAAAGGGGCAGGAAAAAAATCTCCGGACCCCAGTGTTGTCCTGAGTTTCCATCACCTGGTCTGTCTGTTGCACGGTGTTGCATTTGCTGCATTTCTCTGCTCGTAAATCCCCATCTCCTAGACACTTGCTCCCTCCAGGTTAAGTGACCTGAGTAATGATTTCTCGATGACTTTTGCTTAATATCTGTTTTGATTAAAGGAATTGTTTTATGTGAGTGGTTCTCAAGTTCTGCCTAGTATTGGAATCTGTGGGAGGCAGAGGCCCGGGTCCCAAGTTGGTCTGACTGTCTAGGTGATGCTAGTGCTGCACCTTGGACCATTTTTGTTCTTTTTGGAGACAGGGTCTCGCTCTAGTCCAGACTGGTTGTGAGCTTACTCCGTCACTGTGCAGTTCAGACTGGTCCTGAGCTCCCTGTGTAGGCCAGGGTGCCCTTAAACACGGCAGTCCTTCTGCCTCAGCTTCCCCAGTGCTGGGCCATGTGTGTGCATTACCATGCCTGTGGTATGTGATAGTGGAAATCAGGCTCGGGGTGAGGGATGTAACCGCTGAGTTCTGCCCTCAGTCCCGCACCCTTTTCTGTATTAGAACTTCTGTTGCTCGTGTCGCTTGTTGGAAACTGCCTGGGCCGCTGCTCTTGTGGGCGGTGGAGTGCTGGAAAGCCTGTCTTCCGTCGCTGGAGCCACCCACAGTCTCATTTGTTGTACTTGCATTACTTAGGACAGGGAGAGAGATTGTGCATCGTAGTAAAAAGTCAAATTCTGTAATAGCCTGTTGAACGGATTTGTATAAAGGTCCTGAGTAACGTGGGTAGTAGACTGGCCCCGAGGCAGCAGGAGTGGGCGGTTCTTTAGGGAGCGTCTTGGAGGCCATAGGACGGTGTGAAGTCAGGACCTGTAGGCCAGGTGACTGAGGTCTGGGTGGGGCTCCTCCCTTTCTGGCTTCCTCGCTCAGTGACGGGTGCCCAGTGACGGGTGCCGGGCCCGCGTGGCTGTGTCGGATGCAGGCTCGTGGGGGAGGGTGAGCAGACGTCTGGAGGACGCGAACTTGGGGGGCGCCTGAGGTCGGTGGGTTAGCTTCTCTACGTTTCTCACAAAAGGCCTTTAGGATGCTTTGTAAAGCCTTGATGCACGTTCTGCAAGGTCACATGAGGTTGGCCACTCACGCTTTTATTTTTTTATAGGCAAAGGAAAGCAGCTGGAGGAAAAAATGGTACAGCAGCTGCAGCAGGATGTGGACATGGAGGCTGCGCCCTAGGCCCGGCCGCCGTAGTCGCCATGGGCGCCTGGCGCCCTTGCTCACGGAGGTTCCTCTGCGAGGGGATTGGAGTGTTCTGCGCCACTGACCGCACAGGGTCCCTGCTAGGTCCTGGATCGCGTCTCTCAGCCCTGCCCCGCAAGTGTGCCTGTGTGAGTCAGGGAGGCTGGCACGTGCGGAAGTGAGTTGGGGCACGAGATGCCACTGGGGGACGGCGGCACAGGAGGCGTGTCTGGTAGCTACCAGCATTCATGACAGTGACCCGTAAAATAAACATTTCGTTGCATTAAAGTGTTCCTTTATTAATGTGCTGGGACTGACATCACGTGGTCGCCTCGGGGTCTGTCTGCAGTGTGGATATTCTGGTGAGTCTATTGGCCTCTTTGAGGAGGGTGTGGCTTTGAATCCCAGGGCTCTTCGACCTGTTCAGTGGTTCTGATGGCTGTAGGGCTGGGGGTCAGGGGTGCTGGGGACCTGAGCTGGCCCTCGGCCTGGGTTGCTGCATGGTCGGCTTTGCAGAGCATGTGGCTGTACCCTGGGGTTCCAGGGGAGAGGCCTGTTTCCTGGCCTCACAGTGAGTGAGAAGCAGAGGCTCTCGGGGCCTCAATTTTATCCTGTGATTTTCTTTAATGTGTTTTGTTCTTGGATAATATAATTTATGGAAAAGATCTGCCATTTGTATGTAAAACCTTTCTAGAGGAAATGTGTGTGTGTGTATTTAAAGGTTCTAAGTGAGGGCATAGGATATTGAGCACTTCCCCTGTGTAAGCAGGAGACATGGCTGGAGAGTTACGTATGTCATGCTTGTCTCTGTGTTTCTACAGCATTATATAGAAGTTTCTGTTTTTAGTGTAGTTTTTAATGTTTTTAGCGTTCTCTAATTATAAAGCAGCGGCTCCTTTTTAATTTCAGCGTTGTGTGAAGTTGTGGTAGGCACCTGGAAGGGCGTACGCTGGCCCTGCCCTTCCTCTTACTCTGCTTTCTATGGAGATGCTGTGAGTAACTGAGCCACGTGCTGCTAGGCTACCTGGGGAGCAAGTTGCTGAGACCATTGCCGGGGAGGTGGCTGAGTGGAAGACGGGTGTCATGTTTCGGATTAGTGTCCACGTGTTGGTTTCATAGGTTTTTTTTTTTTTGAGATAAATACTGCTGTGTAGTCCAGACTATATTCCGTAGCATTATGTAGCCTGGGCTGTCCTTGAGTTGATGGTAATCCTCCTGTCTCAGCCTCATCCTCCTATCTCCTTGACCAGTTTATGTGGTGCTGGGAATCACACCCAGGGACTTGGACTTGCTAGGCAAGCACTATAACTGCAAAGTGACGCCTCCAGCCCCAGTTCTGTGGTCTGAGCGTCCAGATCTTGCTCTGTTTTTTGTGGGTGTACATGCTGCAGTCCATCCCCACACCTCTCTAACGCTAGGGTGACTCACCAAGACGAATTAGCTGTCCTTTTAATTTCAGAGTGTCACCTCTACCTCACTTCGGAGTCCAGCCTGGCCTCTAACTCAACAGCAGTGTTTCTGCCTCAGGCTCCTGAGTGCCGGGCTTATAGGCATATACCCCGTGCCCGGCTTACGTGGTGCTGGGGCGTCAAGCTCAGGACCTTGCTCTTGCAAGGTAACGGCCGTGCCATTCTCTCAGTCCCAGTCATTTCAATTGCTGCGGGAATTTGATTGTGCCTGCGTGGCTCGTTGAGCTTGGGCTCATAGAGTTCATGGGCCGCTTGCCAGGCTCCGTGTTTCTGTCTGTGGGACTGTTCAGGCTCTTCGAGGCGACCAAGGCCCCATCATGAGGCGTGGGCGAGTCCATAGCAGGACCTGCCCTTCTGTGGCACCCCGTCTTGATGGTGCTCACAGAGTGGTCTGTGCTGGGCTGGGATAGGACAAACGGGTGGGGGGTGGCGGGGTTGGAGTTGCCCTCAGCAGGGGTGTGTGTCCTCTGGGTCGTCGACAGGAAGACGGGCTGGCACTGGAAGCACTTCCTCAGACCTGCTCATAACCAGAATTGCGCTAAAAAAGGCCTGGGCACGTAGCACAGAGTGTAAGCTCTGGGTTTAATCCGTAGGTCTGTAACAAAGCAAACCCAAAGGAAAACCTTGGTTGTAAAATCCTACCGAAGAGAAGGACTCTTAGGCAGGCCCAGAGGCTGGGGATGGAGAATCGGGCGTTTCCCGCGCACCCCAGCTGCCTTTGTTTAACTGGGTCATAGACGGAACTGGGGCTGTGCCTGCCCTGTGTCCTCCTGCCAGCTGGGTGGGTTGCCCTGCCTGCTCAGTTTGGGACTGCATCTGTCGGGGTGCCATCCGCTTCCAGTTCTGATTTGCATGTTCTTAGATGTGCATGAGCTCTGGTCTCAAAGGAGCCAGCAGGTCCTTTCCATCCTTCCCCAGCCCAGGAGACGGGCAGCGGTTTTCTCTTTTATGACTGTATTTTTCTTTCTTTTTTCCCACTCTTCATTGGCTACACAGAGCAGCGGGTTTGGTCCCAGGTGTGTACATGCGTGTGACATGCTTTGACATCACACTTCTCCATGGACTCTGTGCTTGTCTGCCTGTAGCCCGCGTGTCCCGCACCAGGCCACGTCTCCTGACGCACGGCTGTCACCCCGCGGCACGCCGTTGCTGGCCCCGCATACTGTGCTCCGCTTTTGACCCCAGCCCCTATTCTCCCCAAATAGCAGTTAATTCATTAGCAAAGGGTTTGTCTCCAGGGTGAGAGGTTCTGGTTTATGACAGTTCCATCAACACACCATGTTAATTTATTTTCCATTTAATTGGTGTTTGAATCGAACTGGGATCAGGCAGAACAGAACATGTGGCTTGGCATAGTTATGATGGAGCACATGAAACAGGACACCAGCCCTGGAAACCTCGCTGCTGAGGGCAGGCTTGCGGGAGCGGTGTGCTGGGGTAGAGCCTCCCTAGCGCCGCACATAACTCCCACTCCCCGCGGTGGAGCGACTTGGAGATGGCTTACTCGGTGTGCGGCTCTGGCGGGAAGTCCCCGTGCTGAGCCAGGTGTGGAGGGGCCCTGGCCGTGGCTCATCCCGCCAGAGACATCCGGCTGTGCAGTCACTCCTCCCAGACCTGTCCCCAGGACGCCTGTGTGCCTTGGCCCCGGCTGGGCCAGATGTCACCCGGCCATGTCCTTGCAGGTGGGTGAGTGGCCGCAGGTCGCAGGTGGGTGGGCCTAGGAGGCCCCTGGGTAAAGAATTGCACTTGCTGGTGTTGCTACCTCAGAACTGATGAGCGAGAGGCTTTCTGGTGTGCCACCACATGCCAGCTGCCCGAGTTTTGGCTTTAGCGTTTCCCCCATTTCCACCTCACATCACCGTGAGATCTGGGGGCAGCTCAAAGGTTAGGATGCTTGCCTAGCAAGTGCAAGGCCTTGGGTTGGATTCCCTAGCACCACATAATCTGGGCGAGGTGGAGCACGCCTGCAATCCCAGCACTCGGGAAGCCCAGGCAGGAGGATGGCCGTGAGCTCAGATCCAGCCTGGGCTCCAGAGTGTGTTCAGGACCAGCCTATCCTACAGAGTGCGACCCTGTCTCAATTAAATAAGTATAAACACAAACCCTCCCTAATGAACACTGCTGACTTCCCCTGCCTGTACCCTGCCCCACGGCCTCCCTTTGTCCTGGGAGCGCAGTTCTGAAGGGCTACGCACCCTCCGGGCCTGCTCGGGAATCAGCACCTTGGTGTATTTCTATATGCCATGCCTCGTCCATACTGAGGCTTGTAAGACACAAACTCTGCTGGGTCTGTGTTCTCCCTGGTCACTGAGGATATGGTGTGAGTCACCTCCTTGCTGTGCCTGGGTGTAGGTTCAGCATATTAATCTCAGTGACAACTCCTTCCTGAGCACGTGTCACAGTGTGTCACCTGCCGTCCTGGGGGGAACAGGCACAAACCTGAGTTTCTCCCTGTGACCAACAGTCATGTGCCAGAGATCGTTCTGCCTGCCACTGTGAATGTCAGATGGTCCCGAGAGCCGTGTGCTTTCTGTGCCGTGACATCACCTCACAGTGTGGCCTTGGGTCTCTTCCAGTTAACCCGCTGACACACCCTGTTGAGCCTTAGCCTTGAGCATTTTAGCCCCAGGCAGGAGCCGCTTTCCCAGCACTGCCCCATGGTGGGACGGACGGATGTGAGAGTGGGCCTGGTGTCTGGGCCTAAGACGGAGGCACAGGAGCCACCAGGACGTGTGGTGGCCAAGTACCGGCAATGGGGCCTGGCAACATTCGGGTGTGTTGTGGGATATTAGCACCTAGCAGGTATCTTATTTGTTGCTGGGACAGAATACCCCACATCCACAAGTTAAAGGAGGAAGTAATTATTTTAGCTCACTTTCAGAAGGTTCAAATATGGGCCATGGACAGTGGTGGAAGCGCAGGGCCGAGGTGCAGTGGAGAGGGCGTGGCAGACAGGAAGCCGAGCGAGGGAGGGGGCGGAGCCAGAGCATCCCCTGGACCCCTTTGGGTCAAGCCTGAGGGCCCCCCTCTCCCCCGCCTTCTGACCGGAGGCTTCTGGAGGATGTTCAAGATCCAAACCATACCGTCAGATGTTGATTAAAACATGTAAATCTCTCATGAATCCAGCTTTGGAATTAAAGAGATACTATCTCGAGTGCATTAAGTTAAAGAAAATATATTATGAATTCCCTTTATTACTGGTCTGAGGATGTGTCAGAAGCTGTGAGCTGGTCGTGGAGTGAGGGTGTCTGTGCTCCTGGGTGCCAGGCGGGGTCAGCAGAGAGTCACCAGTCAGGAGTCCCGTGAATGCCCCCCAGGCGTGCTCAGGGAAGGCTGGGTCTGCAGAGGGGTGGAGGGGCGTTAGGCAGCCAGGACGGTGGGTTGGATCTGTGTCGGGAGGGACAGGTGGCGCCCAGCACGGTTTGGAGGCCGCAGTCCTGGGGCGTCCTGACTGTCAGCTGGCCATGCGAGTTTTCACATCTGTGACTGGGGCCACAGTGGGGAGAGCTCGCGTGTATTGGATGCCTGCTGTCACTGTTGTCTCTATTAATGAGACATTAAGAGGGTAACTGGGGTTCTGCCTCCCAAGGGATGGTCAGGCTGCAGGCTGTGTTGCCTGTGGGTTTAAAGTGGTACAGGGAAGGCCCTGCCCTTCTAGCCTCTTCTGTGTCCGGCAGAGCCTGGACAGGTCCCTTCCCCAGCTAAAGCCGGTGCTCTGTGGTTCCTGTCTCTGAGCCGGGCCACCTGTGGCTTTGCCCGTCACAGAAGCTGCCATCTGTGTCACGGAAGGACAGGGGACTCACTGAGGCCCGGAGGTGGCTGAGTGCTTGTCGTCCAGGAGGAAGGAACGGGGGTCCTGGGGAGGCTGTGGAGTTGTCGACCACCCAGTCTGCCCAAGTCCCCAAGCTCCAGTGACCCTCATCCCTTGCCAGCAGCTGGGCCCGTGTGGAAACTTCTACTTTGGTCGTGG
>PVKB01008209.1:0-20034 GCA_004027205.1 Ctenodactylus gundi | reverse complement strand
TCCCCAGAACCAAGTGAGCCAGACATGGTATCACACAACTGGAATTCTAGCACTTTGGAGGCTGAGGCAGGAGGATTGCCATGAGTTCCAGGCCAGCCTGGGCTGTGTGGTGAATTCAGGACCAGCCTAGACTACAGAGCAAGACTCTGTCTTTAAAAAATGACATTGATTTTAACAGCATGTATAATGAAATAAATCTGAAATAGTATCTTTTAAATATGAAAATTACTGAGATATTTAAAATTGCTTGTTTTTCTGCCTGAAAGTGCAAAGTGTGCTCTCTTTTCCCAAGAAAGTGTACAGAGGGGATCTTGATGCTCTCTGGGGGTGCAGCTTGGCTTACGATCGAATGACTTTATTATAGCATCAATACCAGATTTGTCTGAGTTTACTTTTTGAGCATTTTCGAGTGCCTACTACTGGACATGGGGAGTCTTTGTTTCCTCAGGAAGTAGACAATGTATTGTCACTGGTTTTGATCCTGAGTAGCTTGGGCAGTGATGCCTAAGGCACCGACCTCTCAAGCATGAGCAAGTACACCAGGGAAAGCTTCAGCCTCACATTCAACACGCAAGATAATAAGCGCTTTATCTGCATCATTTTATCTAGTCTTCTTGCTGCTACGATGAAATAGTAGGAGCTGAGGCACAGAGAGGTTTAGTTACTTCCTCTGACTTTTGCAGTTCACCAGCCACAAAACTAGGCACCAGATATTCCAGAGCACTGTGATCTCTATACCTAACAGCAACAGACAGCAACTCAAGGGCGCAGGGGCAGCATTGTCTTGTCTCTTGGAGTGTGGCCTATGCTGAGGCGATTGTGGCTGTCCTCTGTTCACCAGCACAGTCGTGAGGAAGGCCCGCCTGTGTGGCAGTCAGCTCCAAGGCCGGGCAGTGAGGACACTGTGGTAAGGACGCGTGCCTTGCGTTTTGTCAGTCGATACCTGCGCATACTGTGACTGCTTATATGTGTGTGTGTGTGTGTGTGTGTGTGTGTGTGTGTGTGTGTGTGTGGTCATTATTTCTTTTGACTAGAACAGATATGCAAGAATAGAGGAGATCTGAAGGTGAATTGTATTTGCTCTCAAATGAAAGCCCTTGTGTTGAAGCCACGCTTGGTTATGGGGTGGGAGGAGGGTTGGATGGTCGTATGTCTACCCATGCCGTAGAGGGAGGCTGAGGTAGACACGCTGCCAGGAGCACACAGAGAGAGCGTCTTTGGCCCTGGCAGCATAGAGAATGAGGGAGAGTGGAAGATTGGTGGAAACTACAAGCGGGAATCAGGACACACAGTGAGTATATAGCTTGAAACGTTTATTAGATGAGATCGCGCACATTCAGAGTGGTATAGCCGTAGACATTAAAACATTTATGTAAGTAAGGTTATCAGTCTGTGGGATGTCTGCGGTGAGAGAGCTTGGCTGCACACTGTGACAGTGCAGGCGGTGTGGACGCCGGGCAGTAGGGATGTCTGTGCTGAGAGGGCTCGGTTGCACATCCTGACAATGCAGACAGGCCGTGCTTTTGCTAGGCAAGTGCTTAACCACTATGCCATTCCTCCAGTCCAGATTTTTAAAAACACTGTATCTCAGGTTTTTGGAAGAACCTGTGAGGGGCGACTGAGTGGAATCCTACCTGGCCACCATCTTATCCAGAAATCCTGATTTTATTGATTTATTTATGTATTTTTGGGGTGCTGGAGGTAGAATCCAGGGCCTTTCCCAGCCCTTTGTATTTTGAAAGACAAGGACTGCTGAGTTGCCAAGTTGCAGGTGCCTGGCTGGGCTCAAACTTTTAATCTTCCTGCTTCAGTCTCTCAGCAACATTTTCAGTTTGTTACATGTAACATCATAAAATTGTACATGTTAACTGTGGTACAATATGATTTTGATGTGTGTATGCATTATACAATATTTCTGGGTAAACATGTTTATGTCCTCAAACATTTTTCACTTACGTTGAATCCTTCTAGTTCTCTTAAATGTACAGTATCTTTCCTTCTAGAAGAATATTTCTTATAAGATTGTAAAGATTGGTTATGTTATGTTATATATACATTTTGAAATTAGGAACATCAAATGAATCTTGGAAAACAAATTTCTAAAGTATTTGCAGTGTTCAAGCTTTTGATTACATTTTTTGGCATTTTTTTTCCTCTAGGAAATTGAAAAGGAAGACTCCGATTTAGAGAATGCAAGAGCTAATGAATATTCTTCCAGTTTTGAAGATGATTTTGAAATATGTGTAAGTTATTCTTTTCTCAGCTTAAAAGAAATTTATTTAAAATTTTCTCAGTGGTTATTTGATAACACTTTTCTGTTTTTTATTACTGTTAATATTCATTGTCTGATAAGTTTTTATTTACATCTAGCTTTTATCCCATAATGTTTGCTATGCTTCTAGTATTGTTTGACAATATGATTAAATGATTTTATGATTTTACCTTTATTTAATATATACCTGTGTCTGAGTGTACACAGACATGCACTTTCATATTTCCAGTATGATAATTTTCAAATTACTAGTGGTTCTTAGTTTGTCTTACTGTAAATTTTGTTACTCATTTTTAGAAAAGCAGTTGCAGAATTATATACAGATACATTATTATTACTATTATTGTTATTATTATTACTATTTAGAATAACAGGTCTTTATTTAGAAATAAAGGATAGAGGAGTAAAAGCTCCCAATATCCAGGAGGAGGATGGTCCCCCAGATTTATTATTGAGTAGCATTAAGATCAGTAAACTAGAAAATCTGTCTTACTAAGGCTACAAACTTTCTTATAAATTATAATGTGTAGCCAGCCTGTGTTCCCAGAATTTTGGGAGACTTTGGGAGAATTGCATGTTTGAGTTCTGCCTGGGCAAATTCAGAGAGACCTTATCTAGATATAAAGAAAATAGAAGGTACTATGGATATAGCTCAGTGGTAGGACCAGTTCAGGCCCCGGTACCCTCCTGCATGCACAGAGACACATGCACATGCACGCACACATGCACACACACAAGTCATTCAGTAGAACTGTTGCTCAGCTCTTCTGTCGTAAGGACAAATGCCTTGAGTTTGTTGCTACTGCTGCTTATAGGACTACAAGGGTGACTTTGAGGTGTGTGATGGCGACGACGACAGCTTCGGCGAGTCAGAATCCAAAGGAGAACCTGACTCCCTCCCTCCGGTCTGCAAGAGGAAAGTACAAGAAGTCCAAAAAGCCATAAATGCCAAGAACGAAAGGGTCGGCGATTTGTCTTCAAAACTGTTCCGGAAGCAGAGTTGTACCGAGTGTGACCGGAATTCAAGGGCAAGTACGTATGTGAGTGCCAATCACTGGTCTCTGTGTTCTTGGAAACACCCCACGTGACGTCTGCTGTGAGTGAGTCGTGCTGACGGTGGGCAGACAGCCAGGTATCTCATGTATCGAGGAGGCATGTGAGAGGCCCTTGGCATGGGAATTCTGTATGCTAGGTGTCATCTTGTAAACATAGATTGATTCAGTTGACCGCACGACGCTGAGGTCTGAGGGTGGTCGGGAGCCTGCCAGTCGTGGCCCTCGGAGTATGTCTTGCTCGTTTTGCCTGTGAGCATAACCTGCCTGTTCTTCTGATAGTGCTCCATCCTGAGTGTCCAGGAAGGTGTCGTGAGGTTGGTCCGAGGCTCAGAGCCTCTGGCAGAAGGGCCCCTGGGTCAGGACTTTTGAATTAGAGGTGTGCCCACTTGGCAAGGTGGACAGCAGTGAAGTTTATGAAGGCAAGAGTGTGGTGAGTGCCACCAACAGTGTGGTTTGGCATCCCCTCAGAAAGGGGTTTGTTTGAATTTAAATCCTTTTTTTCCCAGTTTTTAGGCATGTCTCATAATTTATTCCATTGTCATTGTATGCCCAGGATGCAATCCCTATGTATGAACCTTTAGTGAGCTCCAGGAAATCAACAGGCTTGGGGGTCCTAGTTGGGATTTCCCTTATCGTGACCACTACTTACTGGCCTTATGGTAGGTCCTAGGGGGTTGGGCTTGGCCCCTGGGATGTTGCTAGGATCCAGTGAGCTCAGGGGAGTGATGAGCAAAGGGAGGGGCCCTGCAGCAAGTGGAAGAGAAAGGGCCCCTGGCCCCCAGTTATGCTGCTTGTATTAGCGTCACTTCGCCTGTGTTTTGGGTTTATTACTAATTAAGATAAGGCGACTTGGACACATGTCGACACTCTCACAAGACAGTTGGTCTGGTGACTCCAGGCTCTGTTCCTCTGCCTCTGACAGGTAGGTAACAAGTACTGTGTGCATACCCTGGATCAAGGGGTGATTTGGGTCTCCAGGTGGGGTGGGGTGGGGGGGTGTTTCATTGCACTAGTCAGGATAGCATACAGTTTACATCTTAAGAATTGCTTTTTTTCAGGAATTTCCCATTTAGGACTTTTAGATCTTGACTGATTGGGTAACCAAAACCTCCAAAAATGAAACTGTAGTTAAGTGTATGGTGGGGGGCGAGGGGGGACAGGGAACTGCTGCATAATCTTGGTTTATTTTGCAGGGTGAGTGGCATGGGATCCTATATACATCATTGAATATTTCTCAAAATGATTTCCTTAGTGGGCCAGCTATAGTCCCTATAAGAGTAGTGAGTCTGAGGGACCAGGAGAGCATAGACTCGTGTCAATTATCCATTGTCAGACTAACCACATGGTCTCTTTGATCACTCTTTAATGAGTAACATAAAAACAACCTTGTTCTCCTTGGGCTGCACGTAGTCCTCCCTGTTGCATTAAAAGTACATCTAAGTCCCGCCTGTTTTGCAGAAGTACTTCAGCTAATGAATCCAGTGAGGAGGACAGGTACGGAGTAGCTTTTTCCATATCAGACATATCTTTATCTATTTGCTGACGTGGGTATTGAAAATGTTCTCCTGTGATTAATGTGGCTGTACTTACGTTAACTGATCTGGCTGTATCTAAACCAATCACCAGAGGAACTACAATAGTTGAGATAGGTTTCCTCTTGTACTTCACGTGAGAAAGGGGGTACAGGTGTTGCCTCCCTCCTTCACTTGAGTAATAATAAACCTGGGGTAACAAATGAGCAAGGACGCACACGTCTGACTTAGTTGATAGCACAGACATGTTGAGGCAAGGTGTTAACCCTGAGATACAAGCAAACCAAGTTTTGTTAGGTGGCACTGAATAGTTAAGAGCCTGAGTCTCGGATTCATGGGCTAAAAAATGTTCAGATTGTGCATAGTGATTTACATACTTTGATATGATAGTCCTTCGAGTACAAACAAATGCTTCAGCCCTGTAATCCTCCTAGAGTTAAGAAAAGGCTTTTTCCCCCCATGTGCACAATTCATACATTTGGGTGTGTAAGTTTAACTTTCTGATGTCTTTTTCCTGAGTTCCCTTGGTAGCAAAGCCACTGATCCCAACATAATATGGTGTTGGAGGTCTAGGCATAGCCAACAGTCCTGGGTAGCATTTGGATTTGTGCTATTTAGAAATTTATAAGTATAGTAGGAGGAGCTATAGCATGTAGACAGACTATCCACAGCTAAAGGCGAGTCAGAAGAGCATTTATAACTTTTCATATTGGTTGCAGTCTGATTTTCCTTAGTGGTAATAGTTTTAGAGACACTCAGATCAGCAGAGTTTAAGTTATCTTGAACTGGGAGTGTCCCTGCCAGGTGGTTACCTTGATTTAGGATTGGGTTGGGTCCAATAGGAACCAAGGGTTCTAGTGTTGATTTCTTAAATCTTTGGAAAGTGAATTCTCATCCTGGGTCATAACCTGTGATTTCAAAGCGGAGGCCCCGGGTTTTCCCTAAATCCCATGTAGGGATAGTGGCATCATTTATGGTCATCGTAACCATATTTCTGGCTTGGACAGTGTCAACCCCTCACCTGAGTTGAATGTATCTGCCTTTGTCTGTCCAGGGGGCCAGTGTTACGCAGTCCCAGGACACACAATGGAATTCTCCTGACTTACAGCCATAGGTTGTTCCTTCTGTTGGGCAGGCATAACTTGGGATTTTTCCTAAATCTCTACAATAGATGTTCTGCTGGCCTTCTTGCCCAGGCTATCCTCAGTTAGTAATTTCTGGTCCCCAAAGTTTTATGTAGGCCTCACCTACAATTGGGATATATAGGTCAAAGGTAAACATAGAGGAGCTGGATGTAGGCCCATGTGATGAGGCTCTTGTTACTACAAACCATCTATGGTTCTAATCAGGGTCCATTCATATTTGACAGGAGCATGCTGGTATCCAAAGACCAAGTGAGGCGCTAAGCATAGCAAAAAAATAAATAAAAATAAAAAACTTACCCAAAGGGATCTTTTACCAGTCCAGTTTTCAAAGGATCTGCTGTTGGCTTGAC
This sequence comes from Ctenodactylus gundi, assembly GCA_004027205.1. NCBI lineage: Eukaryota > Metazoa > Chordata > Mammalia > Rodentia > Ctenodactylidae > Ctenodactylus > Ctenodactylus gundi. The sequence continues at coordinate 13,680 of PVKB01008209.1, read as the reverse complement.
AGACCATTGTTGTGGTATGTGGTCCTTGTGGGCCTTCCTAATTTGAGAGTGATGTATTCAGTGGGTTCGTCCATTGACTTTTACAGCTGATGTTGTGGTCAGGATGATGATATAAGGTCTGGTTCACTGGGTTTCGAGGTTAGCGGGGGAATAGCATTGTACCCAAACCCATTGCCTGTGTCCAAATCCAGGCTTGTCTGACTCAGTGATTTCAGGTCAAGTGTCTCCTGCCAAACTATGGATGACTTGAAGCGTGAGCTGCAACACCTGCAAGGACCTAGGAGTTTATGATTAGAAATCTCAGCCCAATGTTCTTCCCCTAGTTAAGGAATCAGAGTAAGGGTTAACCCAAACATAATTTCAAAGGGAGTTTTTTTTTTTGACACAAGGGGTACATCTGGGCCTAAGAAGGGCAAAGGGAAGGAGACCTACCCATTTTTTTTGACAGTCTCAGTAATCAGCTTAGTTAAGGTTTCTTTTAGAATCCTATTCATTCTTTCTGCCTGTCCTGAGCTCTGAGGGTGATAAGCACAGTGTAACATCCAATCAATCTGTAATCTTTTTGCTAAACTTTTGGAGACTTGGTTTATGAAATCCGGACCATTGTCAGACCTTATCCCAATAGGGATGCCAAATAGAGGTGCCAATTCTATTTTGAGTCTATTCAAAAGCAAAAATACATTGACTACTTATAGTTATTGGTCGAGCAAAGAAGGCATCTCTCAAGCCCAAAAGAGGCTTGGCATAAGCTTGCTAAGGAGGATGTATCAGTTAGGAAGAGTAAATTGAATAGTTTCTACTCTTCTGTTGGCTTCCCTAGGACCCTAGATAGTCCTGCATTCTGAAGTTCCAGGCTGTGGAGCTGGAAGCAAAGGTGTATTCCCAGGAGAGTGGCAGGGCTCCGGATCCCAGCATCCTTATCACTGGGCACAAGAAGAATTTTGATCATTACAAAATTAACTAGAGTCTTAACTAAGGGGGTCACAGCAAACTTTATCAAACTCACAGCGCATTGCAAACCACATAGCACAGCCCTTTTAGGGAGAAGTGACACAACATGGAGTCCCTCGAGTATGCTTACGAGGCTTCACCATCACATGGAACTTGAGTCCAGTCACAAATTGAACTTTGATATATTATTATAAGTTTAAAGAGATAAAGAATGTACAGATTTATTTTTAGCAACACAGCTTAGCATTTTAACCCCATTATAATTGAGATGTTTATTTAACTTAAGTGAGTATCTTACAGATTATAAATTTTAATAGCATTGATATATACCTAAATTTTAAAGAAATGTTAGATTTTTTGAACCTTGATAAAAAAATGGTTATTGACCAAAGCAATCATATATGTATTTATATAATTTTAATCAAATAATGGCTGTAATTAATATAAAGGCTGTGTTAAGGTTTTGAGTTTTTACACATGAATGAAATCAGTTAAATTAACCTGTGGACTCTCATTCCAGGCAATGTTGTGCTTCAGTAAAGTTTTAAGAGATAGAAGCTATCTTTATTTTTAAGTTCCTGTAAGCAGATAAATTGAACACAAATTAGACCTTTTTAAATATGCATTTTAGAAATAAGAAACAAAATAGTAAAATTGAAATGGCATTTACTAAATTTTAACAGAGAAGTTACTTGTTGATGAATACAGGCAGCACAGATAAGAAAGTAATCTTAAGGAAATTTTTTGAACAAAACAGCTACTGTTTTGATAATCTCTTAACTTTTCTTGGGCTCCCAAACTTGATAAGTATTTTACAGGCTTTTGTGAGTTGTGTTAAGTTTTACATTGGAGGCTCTGATAAGAAAGAATTGCAATTTATCGTAAGTCTGTTGTTCTTCATTTTTACTTTCAGGAGAAAAGCATTTTATTATTTACTTTAATAAAATTTGTAATTTTGTAATTTTGTAATTTTACTTTAATAAAATCTGTAGCCAGTTAAATCTAGAAAAACAGAAAGTTCCTTTTTTGTTATTAAGGGCTATCTAATGTCTAGAGGCTGTAATTTACCTGGAATGGTAAGTCACAGAGGCAGCTTGAGACTAAAAATCTGTTTCTGAAACTTTTAGAAGACTTAAACTTAGTAACCATATGATTTATATATTTTTATATGATACTTTTAAGCATCAATCCTGTTTTTAATTTCATCAACCATCATGCCAATTTATCTATGTAAGCCAAAATTTAGGGCTAATGCACTTAACTTTTAAATATATAGTTTTAGAAAGCAGTAAACTTTTGCCTCACAGCGTTAGTCACTCTGTATTAAAAACTGTAGGTTTCTGCGGTACTTGTAAAAGCTGACTTGTTACCAGGCTGTCATAATATAGAGCTGAACTTGCCCAAAATATTTTCGACCTCCGTGTAATAGATGGTCTACATGAGAGCATCACCTTTTACACAAAATTAATCATCAATAGTTGGAACATTAGCTGATCGACTGCATTTTTCTTTGTTCATCACATTTATCCCCAGAATGACTTTTCATAGAAGGTACTGCCCGCTGTTGAGGCACATTTTACAAATATGTGTCCAATTCCAGGAGGGCAGTGGCTGTCTCTCTAGAGCATCAGCCATAGTATAAGCAAAAGAAACATTAACCTTACTAGACTCAACTCTTTTTCTAAGCTGCTTAAGAATTTTACAGTCGAAAAGAGTATCAGCGCGGTTTTTCAATATATTTAATATAAGAAAAGCCAATCACTCTTTAATTTTAATGTTTTTATGACAAATCTGAAACTCTTGTTACAAGGGAGTAAGTCTGTGTTTGTTAGTCACTGACTGTTTTAAAGCCAATTTGGGATCACTACAAGGGGGATTGATTTTTATAATCGTGCCTCTTTTTCCTCCTCTGAGTGCTTATCAGGTAAAAGAGAAGTAGGTAGAGCTACCAGCTTGGATTTACTAGAGATCAAGGCTCCTTAGGTTCATCTTTGAAAGGTTTTAAAGTGACAGCAATCATGCTCCAAATGACAAAATTTTTTTCATGACTAGTAACACCTTTCTCACTTTATTTAATTATTTTGATATATTCCCATTTTTTGGGCTCCAGACTCCGTTTATCTGTGAGGCTGGATTCAGTTTTACTCTCAAATCAAGGTTTCATTCCAGATCTTTTCTGGCTACCTCTCTTCTCCTGAAGCTGCAGCATATATATAGCTCAGTAGGAAGTTCTTCCATGTCCCCACCAAACTGCTGTAGGTCTTCAGTCGATGAGCATCCTTCAGTCCCCGGTTCCGCTGCGGGCATGGGTACCAAATATTGTGGCCAGCACAACATAAAGCCGATCTGTTCAGTGGGAGACTGAATCAGTGTGCTCAATGAATAATCCACTTGTAGTGGCAAGAGCTCCTCCGTTTTAGATGTTCCCGGTGTCCTCTCTGCCCTGTCACCTTTCCTGTGTAGCTAGATGCGGTGACTCATTCTCTGCTGCTGGTAGCCTGCCAAAGGCTGCTATTGGAAATGTCCCCTTTCCTTTTCTTCTTGTAATCCTTCCCTTTCCTGTGGCTTTTTCTCTTATATGCCTCATCCTGTCCCTGCTGCGGGACTGAGAATTCTTTGGGGGGCAGTAGCCCGTTCTCAGTCAGGGGCTGATAAAGGACTCTTAAATCTTCCTCCAAACGTGGTGTGTTGGAGCCCAAGAGGCTCAGCATCGCTGACCTTAGCCGAGTTCATTCCCACGAAGAAGTGTTTGAGTTATGCCTGGTCCAAAAGAATTTGTTATTGCTTGTACTGTAAGGCAGGTGGTGTTTTTCTTAAACTCTGGATTGCTCTTTGTCCTTGGTGGCTCTGATGGGAAAGTCTGGAAGGCTGGTAAACAACTGGGGTATAAGAGAAAGACTGTGAAAAATAAAGTGTCTTTTGCAGCGTCCCTTGCAAGAATCCATGTCTTTTTTCAAACCTCACTCTCCCACTCGAGTACCCGTTGACTGACTGAGCGGGCTCGGTCGGTGGTGCTTCTCCTGTGTACAACACACTCAGGCGGACTTGTGGGACCATCGCATGTATGGGATGGAACAACTATTATGTTTTACATCCTTTTATACCCAGGGGAAAAATGAGGACTCCTGCTTAGGGGGAGGAACTGTAGCAGGTCTTGAAAGTGATCTGTGTGAGATATGTTTCTAGCTCCTGTATGCCGACCTTTGGTTTAATTATGGTAAAGTTGTAGTAATCAGTCATTTGTCCCCCTGGAGCAGCCTAGAGCTTTTTCCTCTCAGCTGTGAAATTCATGGCAGTCTTCTGCCAGAAACGCAGAAGAACAAAAGAAGGTTCCTATATTTCAAGAGGAATCTCACAAGGAGTTGTAAATGGTTTGAAACCCTGGACCCAAACCATAAGAGTCTGTGACCAGCTTTGTATTGACATTTATTTGTGTAAGGTAAGAAGAACAGATTTTCTTTTTCTTTAGATCCATGTCCAGTTTTGCCAGCACCTTATGGTAGGTAGCCTGTTTTTTCTCCAAAAATATACATTTTGTTGCATCATCTAAGGATCTGGTGGCAGTGCCTATGTGTATTTTGGAGTTCTGCTATCTTTCTTTGGCCTCTGTGTTTGATTTTATTCCAAATCTATGATGGTTTCTTAGAATATAATATGGTTAATATCAAGTATCAGGACACCACCAGTATTGCTCTTTTGGTCACAGTTGATTTGGATACTCAGAGATTTGTGTGATTTTTATAAAATTGTAAGATTTTTTAAAAATTTGATAAAATAAAGTTGGCTTGTTTCCTAGGGTTAGGGTGAGGATTAGGGTAAGGGTCGTGAACCCTTGTGGTGGAGTGTTGTTTTGAGAACATCAACCAGCCTCGGATCCAGCACCACAGCCTCATCTACAAGGTGTCCTACTCTCCTCACCTTCAGATTTGATATTTATGTTGTAGTTTGTCTTTGATTTCCAAAAGTCTTCTTTCATTTCTTTTTCAAACTTGTGAGATTTTTGTTAAGAGGTCTCATGTTTTCTCAGTTTGGTTGAGTTTTTTTATATTTAATGTTTAGAGCATTCTAAATAAAATGGTTTTTATATTTTTCCCAATTATTAGTGTAGAAGACCTTAGGTGAAACTGGGTGTGGTGGCACATGCCTGTTCCCTAACATGAGGGAGGGTTGAGGCAGGATGATTGTTGTGAGTTTGAAGCCAGCCTGTGCCTTACAGTGAATTCAGGACCAGCCTGCTCTTCAGAGCAAGTCCCTATCTCAAACAGAAAACCACAAGTGAGTTTCGTGTATTGCTTTTGTAGTCTACCATGTGGCATAATTTGTTCATGAGAAGTAAGTCTGAGGGCAAATTTTTCTTTTGATTTTCTGTGTAAAAAAATGTTAGCATTAGCGGCTGTAGGTAACTTCTCTTTATTGTTATTTCCCAAAGTTTCTTGGCTTTGATTTGCCTAATTGCTCAGGCTATAATTTAAGGACTATATTGATCAGCAGTGGTGACAGTGGACACCATCGTCTCATCCGGACTTTACAAATAATTGTTCTAGTTACTCCCATTTAATGCTGGCTGAAATTTCTAACATGCACTTTTACCATTTTGAGGTAACATCCTTACCTTTTTCCATAGGGTTTATATCTTGAAGGGGTGTTGGTTATGGTAAAAGGATATTATGAAGGTGTTGGTTATAAAATTCAAGGTTTTTTTTTTTTAGCATCTATTGCATATTTCTGTAACTTCTATCTTTATTTCCATAATATATTACATGCATTCCTACATATATTGAACTACCTTGATATCCACATCCATGGAAGACATTGGCATTTGTTCCTTTTCTAAAAGTCTGGGAGACTCCAGCTTTGAATTCACCTGGTCTCAGCTGGCAGACATTAAGAATGCAAATTCCTGTTGAGCTTCAATTGCTCTTTGGGCGTGGGGCTGCTTGGCTGTAGAATCTCACAAGGAGCTGGAGTGTGCAGGTTCTGGCCTGGGCCCTGGCAGCCTCTCTTAGGGGTGCCAGGCAGGGGCCGGCCGGGTGCTGGCGGTGCAGTGGTGGCAGCTTTGTGCTGGGACAGTAGATGGTGCTGGGCCACCTGTGGCTGAGCATCACTGCAGTGCCTGAGCTTGGACTTCTGCTTGCAGCCCCCGCAGCAGTGGCCTGACTGCTGCTTTGAGCCCCAGCAGCGGCCTGGAGGACTCTGCCTGTCTTGCGGAGCCACGGTGGAGGAGAGGAACCGGAATGTAACCTGGCAAGGGCCTGACACCCAAGGCAGGGTGAGTGTGGGCCCGCTATGACCCCGCAGGCCCCTAGTCCCACTGCCCCGATGCCGCCCTGATGTCCTGCCATTCCTGAACCCGTCGTATCCCTGGCCCTCGGTAATTTCATGTTACTTGGATGCTTGACTCCGGTGCAGGTTTTCTCTGGAGTTAGGCTCCCCACTTCGAGGACATTTGGCCGCACGTCTCTGGGAGAGAGGTCCCTACCCGTTAGGTGCAGCCACTGTGATCATTATTCCTTTCTTTCACTCCTCTCAGGTCCCATCGTCTATGGTTCAGTTTGTTCTTTGTTTTTGAAAACTGCAAGATGCACCTTTAGATGATTTATTTTGAGCTGCGTGTTTTGTAGCGGATGCACTCATAGGTTTCAGCTTTTTCCAGAACTGCATTTGCTGTGTCCCACTAATTCGGCTACCCAGTTTTGCCAACATTAGTCAATGTTGAACTACCTCGACATCCACAAAATAAAAACAGTTTGATCCTAACGTAGATTTTCGGAATGTGATGCTGAGTTGGGTGAATGCAGATGTTATTTGCAGGTGCCTGCGTCTGTGGTGATGTACATGTTGGTCCTAAGAATTTGGGTTTTTCCTGTGTCCTTGTGTGGTTTTTGTCAGAGTAATGCTGAACTCAGTTTGGTTTGGATCAGGTCTTACCTTGGTTCAATATTATGTGGAAGACATTGGCGTTTGTTTGTTCCTTTCTAAAAGACTGGTAGACTGCTGCTGTGAATTGGCCAGGTCTCAGCTGGCAGTCATTAAGAGTGCAGATTCCTTTTGAGCCTTAATTGCTCTTCGGGGGTGGGGCTGCTTGCCGGTAGAATCTTGGGAGGTCTTTTTCTTTTCAGATTAATTCACAGATTTCCTTATAACGGTATTGAGTGTTTCTATGATTCTTATATTTTTATTTTTATTTTTATTGTGCCACTTTTTATTGATATTTGCTTTATGAACTCCTATGACAATTTTGGATAAGGTTTGGATAAGTACATATGGGGTACTCAAAGTATTCTGTTGCAGTTTCGTAAAACACTCACTTAATTGCTTAAGTCCATTACCTCCATAGTATAATTTAATTTCCTGATACATGTTTTTTGGATTCTTTTACTAGTTGTAGTATTTTTTTGTTGTTCTTGTTGTTTTGTATTTGCTTAAAAAACAGGGTCTTTCTCTGAAGTCCAGGCTGGTTCTGAACTCAAGATGGATCCCAGGCTGGCCTGGCTTCAGCCTCCCGAGGGGCGGGATAGCAGGCGTGCCCTACCACGCCAGGTGGATGTGGTACTGGGAATGGAGCACGGGGCCTTACCCTCACTAGACGAACGTGCTCTGGCTGCTGGGCTAGCCCTCCAGCCCCACGTTATCTGTTTCTGATAGGTTAGTATCACAGTCCGCTACTATGATGGGATTAGAGTCTGTTCTGTCAGGTCATGTTTGTTGTTAAAACTGGGCACAGTGGCGTTTAGTATGACTGCATTTTTGATTGTTGCATGCGGACCTATCGTGTACTGGCCTGCACTGGTGGTGGTGTCTCTTCTGACAAGGGCTGATTAGAAATCTCCCTGGTCAGATCCAAGGAGAGCCGCTCCTGCTTACTTTTGGTGGGCAGAACTTCAGAGAAGGAAAAGTGCAAACAGGTGGTGTGGTGAACCCCTAGCCCCTGCAGCTGTTTTTAGTTGAGCTTGTGTTCAGTGTCTCCCAACCAAACAGCTGCTGTTTCAGACTCCAAATTTAGGGAAACAGCTGATCTGTCTCTACCTTGATGAAGATCCAGGATTTTCCTGTTATGTCACAGGCAGGAGCCCTCACTGGGAGCCAGCTTAGGGCTCCAGGCCATGTCACCGCTTAAGACCCACACTTACAGTGTGCCTGCTGCTTGGCTTCTGGGACTTTGGTTTCTTTTTTTTTTTTTTTCCTCTGAAGGAGATCCTTTCTTAGCTCTGCATTTCTCCCTGTGGGAGTTCCTTGCAACACTTCATGGATAAGTGCTTGAAGCAGTACTTTTCACTTTTGCACTTTTGTCTGTCTGTGTTTGCAGGCAAGATGTGTTTCAGGAGAGACAGTACGAGTACAATAGTCTTGGTTTTTGATCCTCAGTCTTTTCCTTACAAGTGACACAGTGCATTAAATGTAGCTGCTGAAATTTATATATGACTCCCAGTCAGTTTCTCTTGTTTGAGTCTGTATTTTCTCCAGGTAAGCCTTGTTCTTCCCTTTGTCTCACAGACATTGACTTCTTGGTGCGTGTTTCTGTTTCTTTTAAGTGTTATGTGCCGTAGTAGAAATCAGTTTTTAGAGTTTACAGTGCTCATGGAATGTCTTTATTGTTTAATTTTAAGGAATCGCTTTGTGGGATCACAGTGGCTCGAGTTGTTAATTATTGTCTCACAGGGCTTGGGCAATGCCATTCTAAGTGTTCCTGGCATGTAAAAGTAACCTGTTGAACAATTGCAGTCATTCTTTTGGTTTGTGAGTGATCTGGCCTTCTGATAGCTTTTAATTTTATGTTTTTCCTCATTTCCAGTATTTGGAGTAAGATGTGCGGTGGGAGGTTCCTTTTCTGCTCATGTCTGTTTGTGGTTTTAGGGGCCTCATTCACCTGGATAACTGTTCTGCTCTCTTTTTTTAGGAATATTTTTGTGCTTACCATATTGAGTTATGAGCATGTTTTTGCTTGCTTGAGATGAGAGTCTGTGTATCCCAGTGGTCCTGAATGCAGTATGTAGCCCAGTCTGGCCTAGAACTCAAGGCAATCCTTTTGCCTTTGTTTTCCAAGTGCTGGGGTTCTGGGGCTATGTAGTATTCTCACCACTTTTATGTGGTTCTTCATGGGGAATTGAACAACAGGCCTTAGCTAATAGCAGGTAAGCAGTCTAACCACTGAACAACACTCTTGCCACATGAAGTATGATGATTTGATGTTCTCATAAAGAGATTTCTAATTTTATCACAGGTATTTGTTTGCACTTACTGACAGGAACCTATGATTTTTACTGGTAATTACATTTGTGATGTAGTAAGTTTGTTTATTTCATATGCTGAACAGTAATTAACATTGAAAATAAAACAATTTTTCCATGGTGCATTGCATTTAAATGTGTATCGAAATGATACTGTTCTGTCATTTCTCTGTGTCTGTATGCACATGTCCATGTGTGTATCTGGATTTGGTACTAGAGTAGTGTGGCCTCATCGTAATTCTAGAAACGTCCTTTCTCTTTATGTTTTGCGAAATAGTTTAAGGAGCATTGCTGTTCTCCATGAAGGGTCTGGTTAAATTTAGTAATAGGTCTTTTGTTCCTTAACTTTAAGTAATTGAGAGAATTTTTGCTACCTGTTTTAATCTCATTGTTTGTTACTGAATTGTCTCCAAAGGTTTTCCAGAATCTGGTTTTAATGTGGGCATGTCATATGCATCTAGAAATTTAGCCATTTCTTCTAAATTCTCCACTTTATTAAAATAAGAGGTTTCAAAACACTACCTAAAACTATTCAAAATTTAGGTGGGGTTTGTTACAACGTTTCCTCTCTGTTCTCTAGTCATATGAAGAGTTGTCTTTATTATTTGTTCAATTTCACTAAGAGATTGTCAGTCATTTGTCATTTTTAAGGATTCAAGTTTTTGCATAACTGATCAGTTATATTGTACTTTTTAGGCTCTGTTCCATTTAAGTTACCTTCAATTTGTGTCATTTGTTTCCTCGTGTTTGGTGTGGTTTTGGCTCATTCCTTATCACCTGGGTCTGTGATCATCTACTGCTGCTCTGCCAACTGGTACATCTGTATCAGGGCATGTTGTGTTCTAGGGCAGGTAAGCTTTGGCAGAGCATCCACTATTTATGGTGCATTTGGGATAAACGTGATCAGCTGGAGGAGCAGCAGAGGGACTTAAAAGTCTCTCTCAGTGACAGCAAGAAAAATGACATACTTCTTACAGATGTTGATGTATTGGGGGAGCATCCTAAGACAAGTTATTGCCCCTGCTACTGGCTATTTGAAGAAATTCTATGCCAGGTATTCTGTGGAAAGTGCAGGTCCTGTGTTAATGGCTCCTGCTTACATATTTCTGCAACCAGAATTGAGAAATTTGGAGTAATCTCAAGTACACGATTGATTTTCATTGTTACTTCTGTGGAAAAAACTAGATCTGGATCAGCTTCCCTTCTCTCTTCCAACTCCTTCATCCCTGTACATTATCTTTTCCAGTCTAAAAATTCTTAGTGTTTTTTTCCAGCACTTTCATTTTTCTCTTGTACTTTTTTTTTCTTTTACTTTACTCATATTGAAGAAACACTGATATTTATCCTGTGTCTCATTCATATCCCTGAGCACAGTGGTGTCAGGGGCCTCCATATTCCTACCAGGAACTCAGTTACGTTTCTTTATGGCAGAGTAGTACTCCATTAAGGTGCAATTATATCACATCATATTCATCTGTTGATGGACATATTAGGTGCTTCAGAGGCTTTGTTGTGCAGCAAATTGTGCTACTACTAACATGGAGATGCATGTATCGCTGTTGTTTGATGGCTTTCACTCTTGGGAAAATAACCCTGAAACGATATTTCAAATGGGAGACCTGGTTTCAGTTTTTAAAGGAATCTCTATACTGCTTTCTGTTACAGTCGTACCAGTTTATAGTCTCACCAAAAACATAGGAGGGTTCTTTTCTCCACAATCTTGCCAACATTTGTTTTTTGAGTTCCTCCTTTCAGCCGTTGGTCCTAGAGTTACTTGCAACTTGGGTGTTTCTTTGTTTAGCATTTTCTTTCATGTTGCTAGGGATGCTGAATATTTTCTCCCAAATGTATTCTCTGCGCCTACTTTTTCTGACGACTGTCTATTCATTTTATTGGTTCATTTTTAACCAGACCTTTTATTTTAGAAAACATAATTTTTCTCAGTTTTTTGTATATTCTAGATCATAGTCCTCTGTCCAAGAAGTTAATGGCAGTTGTTTTCCCATTTCACTGGGTTTCTCTTTACACTGCTTAATTTGCCGTGCAGCAACTTTTTAATTTGATGTAGTTCCAATTGTGGGTTCCTGAAGTTAACTCAAGATCATTAGATGTTGTGTTGTGAAAGTTCCTGCATAGGCCAATCTCTTTAAAGTGGAAGGTTCATTGTTTCTGTTTTGATTTATGAGTCTTGGTTCCATTTTGATTTGATACTGGCATATGGCAAAAGATGTGGGTCTAGTTGCATTCTGCATTCAGAAGACCAATTCTCCCAACAGCGTTTGTTAAAGAGGCTAATTTTTTTCCAGCATATGGTTTTTGGCACCTTTGTCAAACATCAGGTGGCCGAGTGCCTGTGGTTGTCTCTATGTCTTCAGTTCTGTTTCATTGCTCTACCTGTCTTATTTTGTGCCAATACCATGTGGTTATTAAAGTTCATTATTTGTACATAGCTTTATGTATTATAGTGCCTCCTGCTTTTGTTTTGTTCCTTAGGATTGTTTTGGCTATTCTTGGTGTCTTTTGATCCCATATAATTATATTTCAATATTTTTTTTCCTCTGCAAAGTGACCTTGCTATTTTGAGTTGCACTGCTTTGAGTTGGCAGTACTTTTGAGTTGGCCATTTTTACAACACTGGTGTGCCTATTCAAGAACAGGATGTTTTCCCTTTTTCTAATGTCGCCTTGAATATTTTCCTTGAAAGTGTTATAGTTTTCATTCTATAGGTCCTACTATTAGGTTCTTTCCATAGATATTTAAGTTTCTTTGAAACCATTGTGAATAGGAATGTGTTTCTGCTTTCTTTCTCTGTTTTTATGGTTCCTGTACAGGAACACTATTAATTTTTATGTGTTGATTTTCTTTCCTGCCACTTATCTGAGTTTATTAGTTCTGAGAGTCTCCTGAGGGAATTTTGTGAACTTCAGTGTAGACAGTGCTGTTATCTAAAAATAAAGATAATTCAAACCAGTTTTCTCCTATGTGTACTGTTTGTATTACATTCTCTTCCTGATTGCTGTAGCTAAGATTTTTGAACACTATGTGGAACAAGCTTGGTGAAACTGGATACCCTTGTCTTGTTCCTGATTTAAAGGGCATGCTTTCAGTTTTTTTCCAATTTAGGATGATATTGGTAAAAGTGTTGTCATAAACTGCTTTTATCCTCCTAAGGTGTAAGATCTTGGTGTACATCAATTTTCATCAGTTTTTTCTTGTCCTGTCTTTTCTTTCTTTCTTTCTTTCTTTGTAGAAGGCGTCTTGCTCTGTAGCCCACGTTGATTCTTAACTCACTATGGGGCCCAGGATGGACTTGGACTCAGAGCAGTCCTCTTGCCTCTGCTTCCTTACTGCTGGTATTCAAAGCATGCACCCCCTCACCCAGTGTATATGGTGCTACAGAATCAAATTCAAGATGGTGCACTCAACAGAACAGCACTGCAAGCCTTCATAAGGGTGGTATCTTTCTTTCTTTCTTTCTTTTTTTAAATCATGACTGGAAGTCAAATTCTGTCAAAGGCTTTTTTGTCTTTGCTCGTAAGTGGTGCATTGCATTCATGGATTCATGTATGTTGAACTATCTTTGAATCTCTGGGGTGAAGCCAACTTATCTAGTCATATTGTATGATTTTTTTTAGTAACTTTGGCCATTTATTCCATTTATTACGTGAAGACCCTGTTGTGATTGTATTCGTGTCCATTTGACTTTTCGTGTCTGTTTCTGTTCTACAAAACATTGGATGCATCTATGTTTGTAATAGTAAACTCTTTCTGTTGGATTACTTTAGCAGTAGTTAGTGTCTGCCTTTGTCTCTTCTGACCTGTTTTGATTGGAGATGTGCTTTGCCTAGGAACACATTACTGGGGTGTAGTGCAGTTGACCCCTTCTGTTTGTTTTCAAGCTCCGGGGGCATTGAGTATTCATGTCCATCGTTTTTTGTCAGTCTTTGCTTCTTTGTGGATGAAGTGTGTCTCTTTCAAACTACAAATATTTGTGTTTCATTTTTCAAACCCATGTCTTTTGATTGGTGAAAGTCTTAGTTCTTTTGCTGTTGCTGGGACCAAATACAGAAGGTCCACAACCTCTGGGAGGAAAGATTTATTCTAGCTGTCAATTTCGGGAGGTCTGAAGCAACCCATTCATGTGGGTGCCTGGCAGTGCTGGAAGGACATGACCGAGTTCTGTCTAGAAGAAGCTGTGCACACAGTGGAAGCCAAGTCATTGAAGAAGGTTGGAATGAGTGCATGCCCTTCCAGGACCTGTACTGCCCTTTCTGGGCAGGCCTTTGTGTTTTGCCCCTAGTAGGTCAAGCCTTCATGTGCTGCCACCTTATTCTAGATGTAGCCTCTCTATGAGTGATCTACCTCATCCAGGTCACACACTTCGTGATGTGCCTCAGGCCCAGAACCTATTCCATGCCTATAGTTCACTTCTCTGAACAGGCCTGCTTTGTCATATCACATGGTTTCATAGATAAGCCACAACAGTGCATGAGGCTTTCAG
>PVKB01008208.1:0-20039 GCA_004027205.1 Ctenodactylus gundi | reverse complement strand
CTGTTGCTTTGTGTCATGGTTTGGATCTGGAGTGTCCCCCAAAAGCCTCATGTACCTATGAATACTGTGTAGTATTGGGAGGTGGGGCCTGGCTGGAAGGGGCGGATGCTTGGGGCTTGACCTGGAGGGGTGTTTGCTGGTTCTGCCCTTCCTCCCAGACTGGTCTCAGTTCTGCTTGTATCTGTGCTTTACCACTGGTGGTGCATTGTCTTCGCTTGTTGTGCATCTTCTACACGATCCAGTTTTAAATCTCTATATTTCTTTCCACGAGCTTAAGTGGAACTCAAGAAACATTTAAATATCTCTGTTATTTATATAAGTCAGGGACTCTTGACGGTGTTTGTTCAGTCTTTTCCCAGTCTCTCGATGTTTCACACAATTTCTGACATCAGGTCAAGGTTTTAAAAACTTTATTCATATGTTTCATATTTATACCAGTCTCATACTCCTGTTCTAAGACTTTTATTAATTTTGGGGTCCTCAGTTCCTGTTCCAGACGTCTGCTCATCTTCTTATCCCCCTTGAACTTGTCTTTGTATTGCTTTTGTTACTTGTCCTGTGCACTTCTTTCTCCATTGGGTTTCTAAGCTATTGTTTCATTACCTCCTCATACTTGTTTCCCACAGTCTCACAATTATTAAATGATTTGTCATAATTTCATTGTTATTAAGCGTGGCTTCTTGGTTGTAAAACTGGGTTTTCTGTTAATTTATAATCTTGCCTATTCCTGAAGTGATGTCTGGTATATCTTTTCATTTCTGGTGGAACATTTCCATACCTTTACAACATGACTCTGCTACCTGGCTTTCCTGATTAAAAATGCTAACTGCTTTCAGTCAACCATGCTCCTTCCCTTTCAGTATAGTCTGTGCTGACATTTGCCTTTCAAAGAACAGACTATTCTTCTGAAGATATAAAGTCTTGCTGAGTTATGAACTATATATTTGTGTGCATTTGGGCTCACTTTTTCTTTGCTTTCAAAAACAATTTTTTTTTGTCTCTACTGAGATTTTTTTTTTTTTTTTTGGATTTGAAGAATCCATGCAGAATCATGAAGGCTTCCATATATCTTCCTCTAAGAAAGTGAGCACATGCAATTCTTCAGTTTCTCTCTACTCAATGTAATGACCGAATCCTCTGTCCTATCAGATACCCTGTTGCAGACTAATCTGGAATGCTTCGCAAGAGAGATTCTGAAGACAGAGAGTGTAGAGGGACCAGTGAAAACGGGCCACCATAGTCAGATAGCACACGGACAGCAATACTTTATGGAAGTCATCCTCAACTTCTCTGTATCATATCTTTCTGGGTCATCATCAAGCATGTGTTTCCATTCCTCATGACAGAAAACTTCTTTGTGCCCCTTGCCTTCAGGCCCATAGTCGCAAGGCACTCCAGAGTATGCAGCTCAGAATATTCCCTGCTGGGTCTGTTCCCTGGGGCTTCAGCCAAAGAAGACACCTTATAGAATTTTGTGTGAGGACCAGGAAGAAGTACTAATCGGTTTCTAGGTGGTAAGAACTTCACCTTGCATCCCTGCAGACAGTGTTTATTAAGGTACCCATTAACTACTCTGTTTTTGGAACTTGACTGGTAGCTTAAAATTTTCACCCCACTGTAGGTCAGTCAGTATAAGCTCTTCGGTAAGTAAAGGGTAAGGGTAGGTCAAGGAAGAGAGGTACATGAATGCTGCATCCACATATTAACTTTCCTGTAACTTTCTCTAATTTGGACATTCTGGTAGTGGCTCGGGGGCAGAATTGCATGCACTATGTCACTAAGGGAAATTGAAAGCACAGGCAATACTGTAGATGTCAGCAGTCTACTTAGACTTTTGGTATTATACGGAAAGGGCAAGGGAAGGATTGATTATGTGAGAATTTCTCACTCCGAAGCCAGCAAACATTCTATTGTCCTGGATTAGGAGTAGATTAGTGGAAAATTTGTTCCTCTTTGCAATCCACAGGAAGAGCGGAAGGGAAACATTAGTGAAGGCATTTCAACTGAGCTTCTGATTTCTCTGGTTTTAAGGCCATTGCCGTTCGTTGAGTATTACCTTAATAGTGGTAGAGAAATGACGCTCACTAGGTCGGAGCTCATTAAGGCCCAAGGATATAAAGGATATTTTATGAATCCTTGGAGGATACTGGAGATAAAAGGTCTAATTATTTTCTCTAGTATTTGTAAGATGGAGGCTTAAGGATGACCAGCTTTGAAGATAACTAGAAGCAGATATTCAAGTGATCAGAGGCACATTTGTTGAAACTTGCCATTCTCCTCTTGGCTGCATTTTCTGGGACTACCACGAGGAACAGTGTATTATTGGGAAGAAGGTGAAGCACTGGGGTGCGGACGTGGGAGTAGACTGGTGGAGAAATTTTTTGACTGGTGTTTTTGACTGGGTTGTCCAGTTTCCTATCACGTATCACCTGGTCATGGAAGTATCAATCTGCCCTATTTGCTTTATCTCTTAATTTAAACAGTTTCTACAAGATGGCCCCAAATGCACCAAGTGTTACTTATAATTCATTGAAAAAATCAACCAAAATTTTCAGCTTTGGGAAAAGTTTTATAATGTATTCTACCTCATTCAATTCTTATAATATTTTAGCTTACTCATTTTGTATATGAAGAAACTGAGGTTTGAAAATGGCTAGATGCATTGCTTAATATCACTAAGCTGACCATAGACACCAAGGTCCCCTGAGTCAGAATCTTGACTCCTGTTCTTGAGGATATTTGATGGCACCAGAAATAGTGGACTCTGGGTCCACTCGCATCCTCTAGCATCCCAGCCCTCATGCTTTCTGCTATTATCCCATGGTTTCTTTAGAAATTGTGGCTAAAGATATGGCAAGTAGTAATGTGGTTTCTCTTGGGGAGAAAAAGAAAACTGTCTTGGCCATTTAAAAGCTATACTGTTTCTTGCTTTTTGGAAGTATGATTGAGACAGACTTTTACTTTCCTCCCTGCCTCAGGCTGACAGATCTTTTTGCTGTCACTGAGACTAAGACCAAGCTGGCTATGTAGTTTTTTCCTCGAAGGTGAATCACTTCGCTTACATTCCAAAGCCTTCTCAAAAGCTAAACCCGGGTATTTATATGTCCTTTCTCTCTTTTTTTTCCACATGTGAGGATTGTGGTCCTTCAGGTATTCAGGTGTTGGAAAGACACGTTCTCCTTAAATCATTCCTTGGTTATTCTGTTATGTGACCACTCTATACTCGTCCGATCCACCTATCACCAACAGATTCAGGAGTTCCGCCCCTGGCCAGCACAGACATAGGGCGATGCCTTCTAGTCCGGAGGTCAGTGGATTTGAGCTGCGGCCTGATCCACTGACACAGAGCTGTGATGCTAGGTAGGACACTTCTGCTCAGACTTGTATTTTTAACCTATAAATTAATGGTATTGAATGTTATGTCATAAGGGCATGGCTAACGTCACAACTCTTATTAAATATGGTAGCTTGAAAAGAGGAGCTGAAAGGCATGTCTGCCGATTTTCTCTCCTGCTCTCAGCAAGGTGGATATGATACAGAAATATTTGCTTTTCACCTCACTGTACCTACTAAGAGCTTCTGTTTGCTGCCGGTCAACAGTACGTTTTGTTTCTATTCCGGTACAGCAGGGTCTTGAAAGGAAAGAGGAACAGGGTGTGGTGAAGTTTGTCATTAAAATATCGGACAGAGAAGTGAGCTAGATGGGAATTTCCTGACACCGTCGCAGTCATCGGGGACCTTGTGTTATTCTGTAACCTTGGCAGTCTACTAAATTGTGAAAGTGGAATGTCTCTAAACTAAAGGATTTTCTAAAGAATAGTTTTTGTTATTTTTGGCAGTTTCATATGAAGTTTACTTAGATAAGGCCAGAGCTCATCTGAGGTCAGTACTGATTAAATGAAGGACTCAGGAGATGAGCTGGATGGGAATGATTTTTATTCTAAAACACTTATTTGCTTAAATATGGTTAGCTGAATTGCCCCAGGTTAAATAAGTTGTGGGATGTATAATCTTGGAAGTTTTTTTGTAAACTTCTTGTGAGATATATTTTCATCAGATAGCCTCTTCTGTGTTGGAGATTTTTCTTTGCAGAAATACTGGATAAACTGAAAATTATTTTTGATTTTTTTCTCTAAAACCTATGGGGATGGGAGAAGGATGTGCTGGAGCTGGCCTTAGTGAGATCATGCAGCCTGGGTTTCCATTCTCCGCATCATTGCATCTTACCTGCCTCCCTTTCTTTGCAGTGACCCTTTGCCCTACTGTGTGGGACGATGACCGCGATTCTTCCTGGTGTCTCTCGTTTCGTCCCATGGACATTCTTCTTGGTTGGTATCCCAGGACTGACAGCTGCCCACTTGTGGGTCTCACTCCCCTTTTGCTTTGTGTTTTTCCTGGCACTGGCTGGAAATGGTGGCCTGCTTTTCCTCATCTGGACAGAGCACAGGCCTCACCACCCACTATTTTGTTCCTCGCCACGCTCTCTTGCGTCAGCTTGGACCTCCCTCTGCCCGCGTTGCCCAAGATGTGGGCCGTTTTCCGGTCTGGTGCTGCAGCCCTCAGCTCTCACTCCTGCCCCTCCCAGGTGTTCGTCATCCATGCACTCTCGGCCATGGAGTCAGGGGTGCTGGTGGCCATGGCCTTGGGCCGCTTCTAGGCTCTCTGCAACCCACTGCATCATGTAACTCTCCTTACGGGGCGTTGTTACCAAGATTGGACGCCAGGTGGCGCGGCGAGGGGTGGGGGTGACCATCTTCTTTGCAAGGCTGGCCCGTCGCTCCTCTACTGTGGCTCACACAGGGTTGCTTACACCTACCGTGGGCATATGGCAGTGGCAAAGCTGGCCTGTGGAACCAGTGCTGTGGACAACATCTACGTCTTTGCTGTGGCAAACTTTCTTGGTGTGGGAGGGGTGGCCTTCATTGGCTACTCATATGAACAGATTGTGAAGACTGGGATGGGTCTGCCTTCCCCGGAGGCACGTGCCAAAGTGAGCAGCACATGCGCAGCCCATGTTTGTGCCATCCCTTCATTTTATGGACCAGGCTTCCTTTCTGTGGTGAAGCAGCACTTTGGGCCACCCTCGGCCTCTGCTGTCAATGTCATCCTCTCCAGCCTTTCCTTGCTCCTTCCCCCCATGTTGGATCCCATTGTCTACGGGATCAAGACCAAGCAGACTCCAGAACAGCTCTTTCCAATTCTGTGCCAAAGGTGGATTGAGCCTTCTTGAATATAATTCTCATCAGCTGTGGCTCAAGGGCTAGGCTGCCCCCTTTCCCCACTCTCTGTGGGGTAGAGGTCCCACAGCCCATGTCATGTACCTGTTGGTGACAATGAAGAAAAGCAAATAAAGTTATTTTGAGAGACTGTAAATTTGGAAACCTGAGGCCTGTGATGCTTAGCTATTGGGATGAAGACTAAGAATGGATGTACTGTCGCAATTGGCTAATACACAAGTTCTTTCTACAAATACTTTTTCTTCTAGAAGTTGCTAGCATCTTTGTATTGATAATGTACATGAGTTAATTGAGAAACAAAACTTTGATAGACCTGGATTCAAGTGACTTGGGAGTTCACAGAAAGATAAACTGGATGCCTCTTTTGAACATGTAAAAACAATGGGGTAACTCAGACCACCATGACGCTCACATGAGCCTGCGCATGAGAGAGGATAGACCTCTGTCAGGAACTCTTTAGCCTTAGAAAAAGAAAAGCGGCAAATTATGAATATAGCTTAGAATTAACTATGAGAAAAATTCAAAATATTTATGTTCCACCTGACCCCAGAATTGTGAATAAAGTTTGATTTCTTTATTTTGTGGACTTTTTCAGTCTATTTTTGAGATGAACAACCTTTGGTGACTCTTTTAGCATCTTGTATTTTTAGTACTAACTGTTCTATTTCTGTGGTACTAAGGATTAAGCCCAAGGCCTTCACATATGCTACATCTCCAGTCATTTAAAAAAAATTTAATACTGGCTAAGTCAGTAAGTTGCCAGTGATGGCTTTGAGCTTGCGATTCTTCTGCCTCAGCCTCCCACAGTACTGAGATGATAGGTTTGTACCCCTAAGGCTGACTTGCCTATTCTTTAATTTCTTCACTTTTAAATCTCAGAAGCACAGATTTGAATTAATTAAATATCAAAGTTTATTTCATAATTATCTTTCTAGTTCTTTTCTTCTGCTTACTCATTTTCCAACTTCTTTTCTCTATTTCCTATTCCCTTTCTAGTTCCTCCGTGGATACTTACTTTAACATGTCTGTGGTTTGTTCTTAGGTTTTACGTAGTCTTAAAATGTATGTTATCTGTGGCTAGTACATGTAAATGTCCTTCTTTAGACGTCTCAGTGCGTGTTTCCTTCAGCCAGGGTTACCTGGGCTCTTTCTCATGGTAATACAACTTTCTGACCTTACCTTCACAGTGTCTTTTCATTGTGAACCTCAGTTCAAATCTCGCTTCCCTGATGATTTTTCTAACTACATCCACTTGCTTATTTTCTGATCTGAGTACTCTGTGTGTTTCTATAATTGTCCATCATAACTTGTAATTATATACATATTTGCTTTGTTGAATGATTTCTTTCTTTCCCAATAGACAATGATTTCTATTGTGTTCTTAGCACAATTCCTGGCTACAATATGTTCTCTCTAAATAGAACAAATAGATGTTATTTTCATAGACCGTGTCACCATTAGCAATCATTAGTCACATTAATGTAGTAGATGATTTTAAATAAATGATTATGTAAGTGTTCATAAACGTTGGCACTTACTGTATTTTTAATCGAAGAAGTGACCTATTGCTGTCATAATCCTTGTTAACGCTACTGCCTTCACTGTCATCGTGACTAACCTGTCCGTATCTTGGTCTTTTCAAAAGTTAAATTTCTATTGGCAGCATTTTGGGCACTTCTCATAGTGCACAGGAACTTGTAAGACAGATTTACTCCTGTGCGTAAGGATAGATCAGACAGAAAAGCATTTATCTTCCTTTTCTTCATTTGCTCCCTTATTCTTCTCTTCATTGCTTTCTTTTCGATCTCACTAGGCTTTTCATATGTGTATTTACTAGGTATTTACCAAACTTTCGGTACGATGGTGAGATGAACTTGAAAATACCGAAGTCACGGTACAATATGATAGTGCTGCCGTACCGATTGGTTCCAGGTCATACAAGCCTAATTGTGTGGAGTGGGAGTTGATCTGGGCTGGGTAAAAGAATGCTGGGAATGGTCAACATTTAGTGAAGTATAGGCCTGCTTGATGGAAGGTGGCATAGCCTACCTTTTGTGCCCTGGGAGAGCCTACCTCAAGCCTTTCTCCTAAGTGGCTTGTGCCATACACCGTAACCTCATTTTTCTTTGTTAAATCTCATCTTTCTTTATTGGTGTTCAATATTATCAGAAAGAAGACGCTTCTTTAAGTCAACACCAGAAAATGCAGACTGATCTTATCTTAACTCCTGACCCAAATGTAGAAACAGAAAGAAGATCTACAGCCGTTGAAAACTGAGTGGTGGCTATCACCAATGGGCTTAGAAGTCTCTAAGTGTTTTTGAAAAATTAATTTTGAATAATTATCTTCTGAATACCTTGTGTTAATAATGAAAAATCATGTTAATGAGGGCAGATTTTGTGGGTTCGGCTCTGACTCCCTGGTACCTCGACTCCTTGAGATAAAGACTTTGCACTTCCTCTTTCTCATGCAGTGTCCTCAATCTATAAACAGAGCTAATGTCATCAACATTGCCATTGATGTCTAGTTAATATGCTTAACTTTCCACTTAGTGGAAACCATTTATTTTCTCAGACTTCTGTGTTTGTTTTGGTGGTGAGTTTAGTATGCCTATTTCCAAGTGCAATGTTCAGTTCTCTGTAAATACAGACAAGCAAACAAATGAGTACTGACCAGTGCCTTTGGATATTCATGTCATCCATGCATACTGTTCTCTACTGTTCTTAGTTGATGGCATCCCTCTTTTATTGAACGATTGCATGGTCAAAATCTTCTTTGATTTTGGTCACCATGACCCTGGTGGGAAAGTTTGGTGTTCATGTGGACGACTCTGGCTTTTCAAGTTACTGGCTTTTCTGTCTTCAAGATTCCGACCCTGCCTGTCATTCCCATGGTATGTGCTGGAGCATCTCTAGATTTTTTTTTAACAAGTCTCTTACCATCTTTGTTTAACTCTTTTCTACCCATTTCCTAGGATGATATTTTGTTCATGAGATTATAATCATTTATTAACCCTCCTTTAAAAAAATCCTTCATGGCGTTCCAGTGCTGTTTAACATGGCTTGAAAGACCTTATATATCAGTTCTGCTTATTCTGTAGGCTTGATTCCTGAGTACTAGAATCCTGATTTTTTTCTTTTCTCCCCCCACCCAGAGATATTATTCTCATTGTTATGTATTTGCAATAGACAATAGTTACTTCAAACTTCAAGAACTGGAGTCCATGAATATAGCTTCAACTTCACATTCACTTCCCTCCCCATTTCCCGCCACCCCTTTCCATATCTTGTTTTTCTTTCTACACGTCCATTTCCCTGCTTCCTACCATCTCTCCTGTTTGGCTCTATTATTTATTTATCCTTTGGTTTTCTCATATTAGAGAAGCCATGCAATAATTGGTCTTCTGACTCTGGTTCACTTTACTAAGCATTATAGGCCCAAGGTGGATCTATTTCCTTACAAATAACTCAAATGTATCTTTCTTTGTGGCACAGTAGTACTCCATTGTGTACACATACCACATTTTTCTTATCCATTCATCCACTGAAGGACATTGTGATGTTTTCTATAATTTAGCTATTATGAGTTGTGCTGCTATAAACAGGCCAGAGGTGTATCACTCTTGTGTAATGACTCTAACTCTTTCAGAAAGACACACAGAAGAGGTCTTCCTGTGTCAAATGGAATACCTATGTTCAGTTTTTTGAGGAATCTTCATACTGCTTTCCATACCGGCTGTCGCAGTTTATAGTCCCACTAGCATTGTAGAAAGGTTCGTTTTTTCCTGTGTCCTTTCCAGCATCACTTGTTTTTGAGTTCTTGATCACAGCCATTCTCTGGAAGCTCAGACTGTTGTCATGTGCGTTTGTCTAATGGCTAAAGATATTGAGCATTTTTTCATGTATTATTGCATATTTGTACATTTGTACAATGTATATCGTTTCAGTTGCTCGTTTTTAATTGGGTCTTTTATTTGGGGGATTTGGGAAGTATATTTTTCCAGTTCTTTGTATATTATAGATATTAGCCATCTATCTGAGGAGTAGGTGGCAAATATTTTTCTCATTCCATCAGTTCTCTCTTCACTAGATTGATTGCTACAATACTGATTTTTAAAAACTTTAAGTCTTTGAAAATACCAGGTTCCTTCTTCCTGCTTTATAGACTCTGTGCCCTCAGCTGAGTCCCATAGCTCCTTTCACTTTCAACCAATTTTTCTGGTTGCTAATTTGGATTACGTAATTCTTTGCTTAACTCCCCACACTGAAAAGATCTCCCTATTGTATACATATAACATGCTATACTTTTAATTCATAATACTTATAAATAGTATTGTTTATATGACGATGTACTTAATGTACATATCATGACTCACAAGACTGTTTTATCAGATTATTTTTTCCATCATCTAGTACAGTACCTGGAATTGGGAGATCTTCAATACTGATGCTGTACAGTTTATTGTGAGGTTGTATTCCAATAAACCCATCAAAGATTGAAAATACTGTGTCAAAATGTATTTATTGCACCTAATCCATTGACTGTTCGAGCCTATGAGTACAGTACATTATGGAGTTCAGGTTGTTTACCGTCATGACTGTGGCTGACTAGAAACCACATCTCATTATTGCTGCTCAGCATCAAAAGAGATTATTCCATCACATATTGCTGGCCTAGGAAAGATGAAAATTCAAAATGATCTGGTTTCTACTGCGCACACATCACTTTTTCACCATTGTAAAGTTAAAATAAAACCTAAGTTAGGGGAAGTCTGTATGTATTGAATGAAAGGATAAATGAGGGAGCGCCAACTGTGAATGAAATAGTTTGTTGACTGAATGAAGGAAGGGACTGTGCTTCTAAATCACAGTTCCTAAGGAGAATGTAGCTACAGCTCGTCAAGGGATGCGATCCTGGGGGAGATCTTTAGGGTAGTGGGAAAACATGGTAGACAAAGTTCAGCCCACCTTCTTGGGAATTTCTTGGGGTGGACTGTCTGAGGTGGACTTACCACAGCTTGCTATGACCTCTGGGTCAGTGCCCTCAAGTATTAGAGAAAAGGAAAGCACTTAATTTACCCAAAGCAGGTGGCATTTGTCTTGGTTTGGGTTTTCCAGACAACTGGCTTTTGATTTTATCACAGAACTTTACACACAGGACTTTTATTGAGAAATACACGTGGGCAGGGCTAGAGGGATAGCACAGAGGTTAGAGCACTTGCCTAGTGAACGCAAGGTCCTGAGTTTGGTTCCCCAGCACGACATGAACTGGGTGTGATGGTGCATGTGTATAATCCCAGAACGGGGAGGCTGAGCAGGGGGAATCAGTGTGAGTTCAAGGCCAGCCTGGGCTACAGAGTGAGTTCTGGACTAGACTGGACTCTACAGAAAGATCTTGTCAAAAAGAAAGAGAAAGAATATATGTGGAAATGATGACTATCCAAGAATGAGAGAGGCAGGATGGGCAAAGAAAGAACTGGCACTGTTATCTATTTTTTTTCAGGTATCTCAGCTGACTCAGAGGGATCTCCAGCACTGGAATGAAACTTCAGTGCTGCTCGAATGTGAGCTGTGAAGCTCACAGGAAACGAGATTTCCTAGCGTACAGGTGTAAAGGTGATAGTGAACAGAAAGCAGAGATGAGCCGGCTGACTAGATGCTCATGCCAGTACTTGCTTGGCTCCCTGCCCAGCCACCCATCCCTACAGGCGGTACCTGAGTGCCATGTGCCTCCTGCCAATCTGCAGGCTAACTTTAGCTGTGTCCAGGTGTGCCGGAGTCCTCTGGGACCTGCCAAACGATAATAGCATCCTACCTTTCCGGTGCCTGTTCACAGCCACTGGCCATGCTGTGGAGAAACACCAAGAACTGACTTTCAGGGTAAAAATGACAGAACCAGTAGTGAGATGGGACAGAGGACTTCAGATGTGGAAAACGAGGTCAGTTTTGGTAATTTATTGTTGGGGGAATCCTCTTGGCAGCTGGCTTTTGCTTTTATCCTAGCCCTTTTGAAGGGAGGTATGTCTTGAATTGGCAGGACTGGGTTTAACATGCGTTAGTCATTTAAGTGTGTTTCCCCCTGAGTCACGGGTCTGACCCTAGGCATTGTCATGGAGAGTTAATGACAGAGATTGGGGGAAAAGACATTTCTGTAAGCTAGCCTGTAAGAGTACAGACACCTACCAATCTTGTTAAACCTTCACCATCAGCCTGAGGCTTTCTCAGGAGCACCCTCACCACACAGTACACGCACACAGCTGCGGCTGTTTCACCCGAGGCTTGCCAGGGCTGATGCTCCTGTTCAACGTCTTTGGAAAATTTTAACTGCACAGATCTTCAGTGTTTGATTTCCTCTTTGGCGTTCAGAGACCTCTGTGCAGCCTTTCTGAATAAAAATCCTCTCTGTCACTGTTACTCCCAAGCGAGGAAAGAAGTCCAGAGCAGAGACTGAGCTTGGAAAGGCGGGAAGGACGCCAGGACCTGAGTTGGGGGTAGAGTGAGGATGTATTGGGAACGTTGTGAGTCTGGCGATTTCCTTCTTTCCCCAGTTGCTGACTCAACCCTGAAAAGTTGCATCCTCAAAGAAATCTCAGAGACCAGAACGGTGCCCCGGTCAGGCATGGTATATTTTCTATGCATCTCAAGTTTATTATCTGGAGCTGCGCTGCTGGATGCCTGATTTCTGTTATCTTCTCTTTTGTAGGTCATTGTCTTAGACCCACTATTTTCTGTGCCTACTACCCATCTGCCTATGTTCTTGTTTGCCCCCCTTTCCCACTTTTAGGGAGTGCCATCCACTTTTTTCCATTTTATTGATATGTATATATGTGATACGTAATATTACGTTGTTGAGTAACACGTGCATACATGTATCATGTCATCCCCTCTGTCTTTTTGGCCCTCCCACACCCTCCCAGCCCCATTAGTCCCCGCTATCCCTCCCCGCCTCATTTAGTTCTAGGAAATGACTGTATTCTGGATTTCTCATATTAGAGAAACCTTGCGATATGTAATTTTTGGAGTCTGACCCACTTCACTAGCATGATGTTCTCAAGTTGTGTCCATTCTTAAGGAAAAGATTAAGGAGGGAGGATAAGGTCACAGCCCAGAGAGGAAATTCCCTCTTCACTTAGATGCTTTAACAGAAGTGACATCTACTGACCGTAAGAGCCCCTGATTTATTCACGCCTCTAGGATTTCTTCGTAGTCTCTTAGAGTAGATTCTTCTGCCCTGTTTCATCATGAAGCATATCATTAAGGGTGAAGAACAATGATTACATCTGCTGTTCATTAAATTTAGTCTTTGTCTCGCCAAGTTCTTAAAATTCCCAGTTCTTTTAAGGCACTTTATTTGTTCTTTAATTTGGTTATGTGGATGTTATTTATTTATTTGTTTATTTAATGCAACATGATCGAGTTCCATCATTAGATTCCAGGCACTTTTGGAGCTTGCCCAGGGACTGCTGTAACCAAGACGCAGTCCTGACTCTTTGAGGATTGACACACTGGCTGGCTTTATAGCATACAGCACACTGTGCAATGATGAAGCAGTAAAGGGATTGTGACAGGAAAGGAGTCGTTTCTTACTGTCTCACAGAGTTCAAGCACAATCTCACAAAATTCAGGTCGCTTGGATTGAACCCACATAATAATTGAACGATATCATGGCTTTGCAATTATTTTCCATTTCCTGGTCAAAGGGTTAAATATCGCTTCACTTTTAGGTTCCTGTGAATGAAGTTCTGGCTTTTTTCTAAGGTTCACAGAGAAACCTCTTATTCGCTTTAATAATTAATACTTAACAAGCAGCTCCAAGTTTTTACGTAGCTCACAAGTTGCATAGCACAAAGAGTCGGGCAAAAGTAGCTGGGCCTAGTGGCTGAGGCTGAAAATCCCAGCATTCTGGGAGACTAAGGCAGGACCATTGCAAGTTGAAGCCCAGATTGCCAACTTATTGATTTGCTGAGAGCTTGTCTCAAAATCAAAAGATAAAAAACTGAGCTGGGAGTTTAGTTCGGTGTAGAAGCCCTGGGCTCAGCCTCCACTATCACCATTTTTTTTTTTTTACTGAAAATCAGACAGAAATATCTCTGCATTTCTTCTTTACATTCAATAGTGGGCTTTAGCCTCAATGACATGACTTCGCACCTATCAGCGTGGGGTGCTGGGTGCCCTCACAGCTGCACAGCTGCTCTCTAAGTTCTCAGCTTAATTAAAAAGGGGAGTGAGGGCCTGGAAGAACAGCATAAGGCCTAACAAGTACAAGACCCTGAGTTCAATTCTCCAGCAATGCATAAGCCAGACATGGTAGCACACACATGAGATCTCAGCACTTGGGAGGCTGAATGTAATGTTGAGGATTCAGAGTTTCGGGGGCAGTATTATGGCCACTATTAATTTATGGAAAAACACTGAGTGATCTGTAGCTGTGTGATGCACACGGACTGAGTCCATCCTAACTCTGTCTTTACATGTACATGCAACCAAACAGAGAAATAGTCTCTCAGAGTGTGTATGCCTCATAAGACAAACACACAGCTGAAATATCTGGTTCCAAGCTTTTCAGTGCTTGAGAGGAAATCACATGGATCAGGTTAAACAAAACACATATGTATTTGACATTTGGAGTACCAATGTCATAACAATTGTTATCTCATCATTCTCTGTCTTGAGGAGAGAAAGACATTAAAAATTTGAAACACAGGACAGGCATTAAGGCAAAGAAAAAAGAGAAACCCGTAATCTCATATTTAGTCGTTTTTATTATCAATGTTACAAATAAAGATAACTATCACTTATAGAATAGCTTACACATCAATACTTCATGTACATCATTTAATTAATTTTTATGAGATTGATATTATTTATCTTATTATTAGATGATCAAGTTGAGATAGACAGCTTAGGTTTTATTCCTAGACTATGAAAAAGGAAGAGCTTAAACGCAAGCCTCTCTGCCTCCAAAGTTTTATCTTACTGTGTTGTTAAGTACCCACTGTGCTAGCTTGTGATTACCAGATTTAACGAGATACGATTCTGTCTTTTAGAACACACCATTAAGACGTTGAAAGGATTTTTATAATAATGATAAATCAGAAAGTTATATATAGCAAAGGCAACATAATGCGTTGTTCTGACACAGCTGCTGAGAAGGAACTGAACTTGGAATTTTGAGGTGTGAGATGGAGCCATTCAGATAAAGAGAGACTACACAGCAGGTGTGTGCAGAACAAGACAGTGAAACTGAAGGAGTCGGGAAAGGCTAAAGCAAAGCATCCACGCAGGGATGTGTTACCTGTAGGGCAAAGATCATACACGGGAGATAACCTCTGATAATCTGTCTTAAAGGTGTGATTTTTCTCCCAGGCAGTAAAGTCGCTGAGGGTTTTAACTCTAAGAGTGTCATGGTGATATCTGCACTGCATCAAAACCCTGTGATTTCAGGGTTTAAAGTAGAGTGAGAAGAGGCTCGCACTGAAGGCGGACAGGTAGAAAGAAGCAGGAGAAGCAAGTAAGAGAAGCCGGGAGTGTGAACTTGAGCCATTGACATCTTTGGGGATTGAGAAAAAGGAGTGTCTAGGAGAGAGATTAAAGTGCAGTCGACAGGAATTGGCGATGGGCTAGAGGGAATGAGATATGCAAATAAGTAAGCACAGTTTCCAAGTGTCAGGTCAAGTTGGGTAAGTAGTGATATAATTCATAAGAATTTTGACAAAAGAGAGATGATTTGGAAGGATTGGTAAGTTTAGCTAGTCTTGAATATGTTGCGTATAATATGTAAAAGAGAATGAGTTTGTGTTACAGAAAGGTATTTGACTCCAAAACGTAAGTTTGGAACTAATGAAGACATATAAATAGTTAAAACCATGGAAACGAATGAAGTTAATTCAGAGATAATGTATGTGATAGCGAAGGGAGAAGAGAACAGACTTGTAGTGAGATGGAGAAGACGGTGGAACTGGGGTACAGGTGGGGTAGTTGTAGACTGGTATGTCGAGGAGAGACAAATTTCAGATAAACTAATTTCAAAAGCAACAGGCTTAAGCCAGACATGGTGTTGTACACCTATAATCTCAGTACTTGGGAGGCTGAGGCAAGAGGATTGCCATGTGTTCAAGGCCAGCCTGGACTACATAGTGAGTTCAGGACCAGCCTGGGCTACAGAGCGAGACCCTGCCTCGAAAAAATGTACTTAGAGTATTCATTAATATTTACAGAATTAATAATTGACAAAGGCCACATGTTTTACTCTTATCGAGACTAAAATTACTTACCCTAATTCAGACATGCAAAAGTCTCAAGGGTAAAATGATTATGTCCACAAGAGATGGTTTTGTTTCATCTAACTTTGTTCCCTTGTGTTGCAGTTTAAGGCACTTTGCTCTCATGAAGATGGTAGCCAGATCTGGTCAGTGCGATAACTATCAGGAAAGAAGAAATCGTGATGTTGGTTTTTTTTTTCCTCTTCCGTTCCTAAGTCACTGACGATGGCCCTTAGCAATTCCAGCTGGAAGCTACCCCAGCCTTCTTTTTTTCTAGTAGGTATTCCAGGTCTGGAGGAAAGTCAGCACTGGGTAGCGTTGCCCCTGGGTGTGCTTTACTCCTTTGCTCTAGTGGGAAATGTCACCATCCTCTTTATCATCTGGACTGACTCATCCTTGCACCAGCCCATGTACCTCTTCTTGGCCATGCTCGCTGCCATTGATCTGGTCCTTGCCTCCTCCACCGCACCCAAGGCCCTTGCCGTGCTCCTGGTTCATGCTCACGAGATTGGGTTCATTGTCTGCCTGATCCAGATGTTCTTCATTCATGCGTTCTCCTCAATGGAGTCAGGTGTGCTAGTGGCCATGGCTCTGGACCGCTACGTGGCCATTTGCCACCCTCTCCGCCATTCTACCATCCTGCATCCAGGAGTCATAGGACAAATCGGAATGGTGGTGCTGGCGCGTGGAGTACTTCTCCTCATCCCCTTCCCTGTTCTGTTGCAAAGCCTCACCTTCTGCCAAGCCACCACCATAGGCCACGCCTATTGTGAGCATATGGCTGTGGTGAAACTTGCTTGTTCACCAACGACAGTGAACCGAGCCTATGGGCTTACAGTGGCACTACTTGTGGTTGGGCTGGATGTCTTGGCCATCAGTATTTCCTATGCCCTCATCCTCCAGGCTGTGCTGAAGGTACCAGGGGGTGAGGCCCGGCTCAAGGCCTTTAGCACATGTGGCTCCCATGTTTGTGTCATCCTGGTTTTCTATGTCCCCGGAATGTTCTCCTTCCTCACTCACCGCTTTGGCCACCACGTGCCCCACCATGCCCATGTTCTTCTGGCCACCCTCTATCTGCTCGTGCCACCTGCTCTCAATCCTCTTGTCTATGGGGTGAAGACTCGGCAGATCCGCCAGCGAGTGCTCAGGGTGTTCTACATTAAAGGATTGGTCTGAAAACAACCTGATTATCTTCCCCAGAGGATCCTGCCATGAACACAACCGAGTGCTCCTGGGGGTGTGGATCTACGCGTACAGTCTCTTCCACAGTGAGGGGTCCTCCTTTTTCTACTGGACCCAGGCAGAGAGTCCTCACAGGCACTTCACTCCATCGTCCATTGGATATATGTGTGAATCTAGACTTGTGAATTTTATTCCTCTTTTTAGGTTTTCTTGGATCCTGATCCTGTAGTTCTCTACTCTTACCAGCGGGAAGTGGGGTTAAGAGGAATAGATGATGCTCAGGATGCCATTTTTCCCTGCCTTCATCCAATGACTGATCATACAACAGGGAATAAGAATGAAAAGTCTCAGCTTCTGCCTGGTTTTAGATTTAGGGTGTCTTCCACACCCCTGAGCTAGTGCGCTGAGCCGCAGACCCCTGGTCTCTTCCAAGCAACGGAGCCACAGTGTAAGAAGAAAACCTTCATTGTGATAAAGATGCTATTTATTTATTTAAAACAAATGTAAGTGGGGCAGGTACTATGTGTGGCAGATTCCAGAAATAATGACTATATAATTTATATTTTCAAGGAAGAATTATACTAATATTGTATACAGTGTGTGTGTTTCTTTTTCAAAAGTATGTTTGCATTTTATGCACATCAAAACAACACTCCAGTAAGAATGGCTATTATCACAAGCTAAAAAAAAAAAAACAACAAATGCTGGTGAGGTTGTGAGCGACAAGGAATACTTCTACATTGTTGTTGGGACTGTAACTAGTACAGCTACTATGGAAATCAGTATGGACATTCCTCAAAAAATATAAATTCCATTTGATCCAGCCATATTTCCTCTGGGTCTCTTTTCAAAGGCATTAAAGACATCATATTACAGTAATATATGCATACCTGTGTTTGTAGCAGCACAACTCATAATAGCTAAACCTTAGGAATAGTGTGTATATTAATCAACAGAAAAATGGATAGAGAAAATGCAATATATATTTATGATGGAAGAGTACACTACTATAAAGGTAAGTTTGAGGCATTTGTAGGAAAATGATTTACCCTGAGACAATCATTCTAGATGAAATAAATCAGGTGCACAAGTTTAAATATACCGTGGTTTATCTTACATGAAAACTCCAAAATATAAATAATTAAAAGAGCAAAATAAAAGAGAGATGGCAGGAAAATAAAAGAGAGATGGCAAGGAGGGAGTCTTCATGGAGACGGGAAGGGTTCTTTTGGAGACTTGCAGAGATGGGACAGTGGGAAGGGGAAAGGACAGTAGAATTATTAAAATGTGATATGTAATTCACCAGTTCATCAAGTTGAATGAAATCATCATGCATCTCAAGCATATACTAATAAAACTCAAAGTTAAACATCACATGGATTTTGTAATATGATAAACTCAGAATGCAGGCATTTTATAGAACCAAATGAATGTGATAGTGAAAGTTAGGGAGAGTAAGAGAGGGCATGGGAAGAGATTATAATGTTAATACCATATATATGTGCACAAAATATTCAAATTCAATGTAACCACTGTGTATTGCATAAAAACCCTAATAAGAATGGGGAAAAGATATAATAATAGAAGAAACAGTTGTGGGGAAAATAGAAGTATGTTTGTGTTTTAGAACTTACATATTTTTTGCTCATAGTATAGACAGAATAAGACTAAGGATTGTATACATGTATATTTTATGCATATTAATTTAACAAAAGTAGTCATATAATTTTTAACATCTAACTAAATTTGTAAGTTGCACTGGGTTCTGCTGTTGGTAAACCTAGCTGTCCTAGTTACTTTCTCATTGCTGTGACTCAGTACCCGACATCCACAACTTTAGGAGGAAAGACTTACTGTAGCTCACGTTTTCAGAAGGTCTCAGTCCATTCACAGGAAAGTGGCTGGAAAATGGTGGAAGCACATGGCAGAGACGGAGCAGGGGCAGGGCCAGCGATCCTCACAACATAGTGGAACAGAGAGAGACTGGGAGGAAGGGCGGAACCAGCCCACGCCCCTCTGGGTCAAGCCCAAACATCTGACCCTTCCAGCCAAACCCCACTTCCCAACCTCTCACAGTATCCATAGGAACACGAGGCTTTTGGGGGGACACTCCAGATCCAAATCATGACACTAGCTTTAATACATTTTGTATGAGGTAAGTAGGAAAACAGTATTCACTTAAAAGTTGAATTTCTGTCTCTGAAATAG
The DNA here is from genome assembly GCA_004027205.1 of Ctenodactylus gundi. Lineage (NCBI taxonomy): Eukaryota > Metazoa > Chordata > Mammalia > Rodentia > Ctenodactylidae > Ctenodactylus > Ctenodactylus gundi. The sequence goes on along the minus strand of PVKB01008208.1, from coordinate 1,151 downwards.
TAGAGAAAGCGATGTCAGTTAGATCTTACATTTCTGCTTATAGGAACTGAGTAAAACGTACAAAAGAGCAATCACAATTCATGTATCCCGCCCTGTCTCGTGGACATGTTCCCAAGATCTGACTCAGCGATTTTTTTCTTTTGCGGTACTGGGAACCAAACCTAGGGCTTCTGCACTGAGCTATATCCCCCAGTTTTTAATGTGCAGATGGAATCTCACTAACTTGCTCAGTTGGCTCCTCCTGTGCAGGCCTCCCTGGATGCTGGGGTTGCAGGTATGAGCCTCTAAACATGGCTTGACTTAACTCCTTTGTGTTCTTAAAAAATAATACATTTGTTCAGCCCTCAAAGAAGTATAGAATGTTAAATTGTTATGTTGAGACATGATGCTGAGATATTAATTTTACTCCTGATAGTTTTCTGTCAGAGATGGGATTGCTCTTTCTCGTGTTGCTTGAAATGTGGATATGACCCCAAGGTCTGAAGAAGCCCCCTCCTTTTTTAAGCAGAAGATGAAAATGTGAGTTGAAAATGACAGAACAACCATATGAAATATTGTTGCAATATGAAAGTACTGGTATCCTTGACATGGGGCCACTAATCTGGATTACCCGGAAGCAGAAATAAACGTGTTGGTTCTGGGTAAGATGTTAGATTAGAAGTATCCTTCACATGATTTTGGAGGTGAGAAGAGCTAAGAGTTAGAAAGGAGAAACTATATTCTGAGGCGAGAAAAAGAAAACAGTCTTAGGCATCGAGAAAGACGTGACAGGAAAATTTTTAAAAAGCACAGAAAAACAAAGTCAACATAGAGAGAAAAAGGGTAAAGCAGTCCACAGAGTCAGCCCTAGCTCCCAGGGGAGGGAGCTGCCTGACTCTGGAAGTACAGAGTAAGTCCAGAGACACCAGCAGTCCTAGATGCAGGAGAAACAGCAATTGCAAGCCATAGATCTAGGGGTCTACATGTGTGATTTTCTGAGAGGCTTGGGTCTCAAAGCCCTGTGGTTGCTTGGTTGGTTGTGGTTACTGCTCTCTGCACCAGTGCAGTATTCACACCTTCTCTTTAGCGTATTTGGGGTTGTCTTTGTTTCAGTGTCGTGTCCCCAGAGGAGTGGACAAGGTGATCTTGTTCACCTTCCACAAAGCTAGTTG
>PVKB01008207.1:0-20025 GCA_004027205.1 Ctenodactylus gundi | reverse complement strand
GCGAGGGAATCTCATGTTACATAAGCGACCACAATGTCGCCTTCTCTGTTACAGCCTGTCGGATCCCAGAATTCCGAACAATTAGGTGAGGTGCGCAGCAGTTGCAGGCAAAGTCCCCAGTCACCTCTATCTTCTCTCTCCAAGCATGGGCTTTTCCTGAACGTTCCCCAACATGGCTCAATTACCAAGATTTTATTTCTACAGAACTGGGATTATAAATATGCACACTGCCCCACGACTTGTTTTTCCACTTATGGTTTGCCAAATCTCTCCACAGTAGCAAAAGGAGCCTGAACTCATTAACCCCAGCGAGCACACGGCACTTGTTAGGCTAGACCGGGGACAGGCCGCCTCGCGGGGGCCACACTTTGGCAGTGCTCCACAGCTTTCACATCCAGACTGGGCCCAGCGTATCTCATAGGTTAGAGTGCTTGTCTAGCGCATGCAAGGTCCTGGGTTTGATTCCCAAGCACCACATAAAAATTGGGCAGGTGTGGTGGTGCATGCCAATAATTCTAGCACTTGGGAGCCTGAGGCAGGAGGATTGCCATGAGTTCATAGGCCCACCTAGGCGATATAGTGAATTCAGGACCAGCCACAGAGGGGAACTCTATCTCAGAAAAAAAAAAAAAAAAGGCAAAGAAAAAATGTTTCTGCAGGCTAGAACCCGAGGTGTAGGATGGATTAAGCAGAGGGTGTACATTTATAGAATTATTGTCCAGTCCTTCTCAGAGGCATTGTGTTCACAGGTACAACCACAGAAGCACGCAAAGAAGCCAGTTTGTCTTTCGAGAAATTTCCAGTCATTTCTTTTGGTCGGGCGTCGTGGATGAACGTCACTTGAGTGTTGCTTGAGTTTTATTTCCTTTCCCGTGCCAGCCGAGCTGCTCGTGTCCCCATGTGGGCCTGGGGTTGGATCCTGTTCAGGATAAACACGTAGACGCTCTTGGCCCGCTTCCTGATGGAATCTTTGCCTTTTCTGCCTTAACTTTTGAAGCAATGGGTATCGACTCATTCCATGTTTTGAGACTCCAGGACCCCAACGGCTGCGTGTGGTCCGCCTTGGCCCGTGTAGACACGGATTTACGGCTTGCGAGTTGTGTCTGTCGTTATGTTTTTTTTTCTACTTGATAGTTTCTGGTTAGGTTTTCCTCCAAGCTGCTGTGGGTAAAGAAATATTTTAACATATCATTTCAGTGTTGACTTAAAGGTCTTGGATCCATGTGCGGATGAAAGTTATTTAGTGTGTAAACTAGTGATCTGACTTCTTAAAGAAATGGTCATTTAATTGTCTGAAAATCACGTGCAAGCATGCAGTCCCTCTGCCATACCGTAATTTGAGACCACACCGTGCCTTCCTGAAATCCCGTTTGCTGGGTCGTTTGCCCGTCTGCCACTTGTCACATTCCTTATGGGATGTCGCCTCACCTTTGGTCTGTTGTCCGTTAGAATCAGCGTGTCCAGCCCATCAAAAATTCACTTGGGGCAGGTGTGGTGGTGTCATCTCAGCACTCTGGGAGGCTGAGGCAGGATGGTTGAAAGTCTGAGCCCAACCTGGGCAATTTAGTGAGATAGGAGACCCCGTCTTGTCTCAAAAATAAAAAATAAATGTAGAAAGGCTGGGGATGTAGCCAGTGTAAAGGCCCGTGTACCAGAAAAAGAAAATAGAAAAGGGAATGGAGGAAAGGAAAGGAGGGAAAAAAAATCTTTGGAATCTTTGCTTTGATCACACTGGATCGAGGGGTTACTTGGGGCAGAGCTAACATCCCGGGTTGGCCGGTGGCGGGAGCCTTCGGGCAGAGCCCTTGCCTACAGGGCACAGGGAGCCCGGCTGGGACCCGGCCCAGGGCATCTGGCAGAGATACCCAGACACCTGAGTTTCTCCTTCCACCTTGAACTCGTCGGTTCTGTCTGCTCATGAAGCGGGAGTGATCCCCACCGCCTTGTTCCCACGCTTTGCACCTGTTTCATCTCACGGGCAGCAGGTGGCTCACCGGCGCTCCCTGCGTGGCCTGGCGCAGTCTTCTTTAAGGCATCTTGGGAGGGTGACACCCTACATGGGTGGTTTTGTCTGAAGTGGTTTTGTGTTTGGCTTGTTGTTCTTTTTGTTTTTTTCAGTTCTTATTTCTACCGCGAAGCTTCTTCATAAGCTTGGGGATTTTGAGTGAGCAGGCTCTTGGTTTTCCTCTTTTTCTCTCCTTCGGATCGTCTTCCTGTCTGCACACATACCTCTCGTTCTTAGTGACTCTTTTTCTTTCAAGGTACTGGGGATCAAATCTGGGGCCTCACGCACACTAGGCAGGAACTCTGCCCCTGCGCTACTAAACCCTCCCCCGGATCTTTTTACTTTAATTAATTTGTAATAACAGAGATTGAACCCAGGGCCTTTGCACTGAACTAGATCACCAACACTTCATGGTTCATGTTTGTTATTAATTTTTAATTTATTTTTTTTCCAGATGGGGTCTCTCTCTGTAGTTCAGGCTGGCCTTGGACTCAGGGCAATCCTCCTGCCTCAGCCTCCCAAGTGCTGGGATTACAGCCATCATATCTGGCTTTATGTGGTGCTGGGGAATTGAACTCATGGCCTCATGCTTGCTAGGCAAGCACTCCAATCGCTTGCTAAGTTGCCCAGGGGTCCCCACACTTGAGATCCTCCTCCTGCCCCAGCCTCACATCCAACTCCAACACCACAGCCAGCTGAACGGCAGTTCCATATTGTCATGTTTACTTTTATTCTTAGTTTGCACAGTAACAACTCTGCTTTACTTAACTACAAGTTTTGTTGGCCTTTCCACACCAGTGTTGCATGTTACCCCTTTGTCTTACCTGAAGTATATCCTACAGTAACTTTTGCAGAAAAGGTATGAAAGTTTTCCCTTATCTTTATAGGACCAGATTTTCTTCCCTGAAGATCAAATATAACTTTAGTTTCCCTTCATTTTTGGATTGAGCTAGGGTCTCTCTTGTACTACTCCAGTGCGCTACAATTGAACTACTATTTATCTAAAGACAGCACCTCCCTCAAGTGCCCCAGGCTGAGCTTGAACTTGTGATCCTTCTGTCTCCGCCTCCCAAGCACTTGGGATTGCAGGCCCAGGCCAGAAAGCTGTTCTTTGTGACTCTAGGTTGAACCTCTTTTCCCTGGGCACATCCCTTCCTTCCCTGGCTACCTGGAGTTCAAGGTTATTCGTGAGAAGTTTCTCCCCAACTCGATCTGGGTCCTATTGAAAGTGACCAGTTTGTTTCCTATTGGAAGTTTTCCCAGGATTAACCTTTAAGCTTTGGAAGACCGAAAGTTCTCACCAGCGTGTGACTGGGCAGGGCACGGGAGCCTCTCGGAGGGCAAGCTCACACTCTCTCCCTTATGACAGAACCCACGGTAGTAGCCCCCGGCTCCAATAAAGTCTTCCTTACTGACTTTTTATGGAAAAAAGGAATCTCAGTCTCCACTACTTGTCCACTTCCAAGGAGATCTATGAGAACAGTGGCTTTATTTCACCTCCGTGTGAGATGCCCAGAGGTAGCAGCATGTGGCTTTCAACCTCAAGTCAACCTTTGTGCACAAAATCACTGCAGGAGCTCCAGCCATCATCAGTAAGTTGCAAGATGGAGAAGAGAGGAAAGGTCAAAAGGAATAAACAGACCCCTGTCACCGGATTCCAGTCTCTTCAAACAGTGTTGGTTTAAGTCACAGAGTGCTCCCGCCCGTGTCAGCTTGGGCATTTAGCCACCTGGCCAGATCTAGGGGCACCCAGTGACAAGAAACTTAACCTTTTCTTCTGTGTAGCCACACTCACTGCTAAAAATTGGGCTTCTGCTGTCAAGGAGGAAGAGGACAGCCAGGGAGCTGCCATCATCACTGCAGGTGGTCCCCTGCTGCCAGCTGTTGGAATTCGTGGGTGCCTTTCCAGGCCTCCACGGTTCTGACTCTTCATTTCCCTGCCCATCGGCTCTGCCTGTAAACATGTGTTCGGCAGGGCCCGTGGCACAGGCCTGCAAACCCAGCACTCTGATAGGCTGAGGCAGGAGGATTCCAAGTTTTAGCCCAGCCTGGGCAATTCAGCAACTTAGCAGGACCCTGTCTCAAAATCAAAACTGAAAAAAAAATTAAAAATGGACTGGGAATGTAGCTCATTTTGAAGGCCCTGAACTCAATTCCCAGTATTAAATTTTTTAAATTTAAAAATATCTGCTTTTATAAGACAGTAATATGTGATGTTCATCATGTGCTTTGTTTGGCCCATTGTTGACTTTTTTTCAATTGATGCAGTGGGGATGGGGGCTGTAGCTCAGCGGTTAGAGCGTGTGCCTAGCTAGCATGCACAAGGCCCTGGGTTCAATTCCCAATGCCTCATAAAGCCAGCCAGGGTTGGTGACACATGCCTGTAATCCCAGCTCTCAGGAGGCCGAGGCAGGAGGATTGCTGTGAGATCCAGGCCAGCCTGAGCTCCATAATGAGTTCAGGACCAGCCTGGAGCTCAGAATGAGACCCTGACTCCAAAGAAAAGAAGTGGACCTCATATTTCCAAACTGGGCGAGCTCCGCTTCCATGTTCTTTGCAGGGCAGTTTGTGCCTGGGTCTTGGGTCCCAGGTCTGAGGACACTGGCTTGCAGGGTCTGACGCTTCCCTTTTTGCTATGGCTGTGCAGGGTCCAGCGGGCCAACTCACGTCAGCATGGCCATTTCCTGCACTGATGGCAGGGGACGTGCTGTTCTTGGCATCATGACCTGACCAGCCGGCTGCTCCCTCGGTTCCGAGCTCAGCCTGCACCAGCTGCGTGATGGAGGTCTCACGACTTAGCGTCTCTGTGTTGCTCCCTCTCACAATGACCCCGGGAGCGGCCAACACGCACATTTGTGTTCATGTCTGTGAAGTATTTGGAGCAGGGACCACGTGCCAGGAGCAGGAAGCGAGGTCAGCCCCTACTGTGCCTTCTCTGCACACACACTAATGCTGTTTGTGTTTTGACAACATCCATTTGTTTCCATCCTTTTTTCCCCCACTAGAAAACAATTTTTATGTTTTCATCTGTTACCATGAGAGACAGCAACCTGTTGTCCAGAATTTTGGTTGCTGTGGTCAATGTACTCGTGTCCCCCCAAACTCATACCAGGTACGATTGCCAAAAGCATGGTGGGGGACTGGAGGAATAGCTTGTGGTTAGAGCGCTTTCCTGGTAAGTATAAGTCCTGAGTTTGATTCCCCATCACCCCATATGCCGGGGTGGGGGGGGGGGGTTGCATGTCTGTAATCCTAGTAGGATCCTCAGGAGGCTGAGGCAGGAGAATTGCATTCAGTTCAAGTTTTGTTTGGGCTACAGTGAGTTCAGGGTTGAGGACCAGCCTGGACTACAGAGCGAGACTTTGTTTAAAAAAATAACTCACAATGGAAGTTTAAATTAAAAATACTTATTGCAATAAAAGACTCAAGATTCTTCCCCTGCTTCGAGCACACTGGTCCCATGTTCTTGCCTCTTCTTAAGCAGTTCTGGAAACCCATTTTGTGCATGTGTGAGGAATGAGGGATCGAACGCAGGGCCCTCATCCCCTGTCCCTTTTGTTATTGTTTATTTGAAGCAGGGTCTCACTAAGTTGCTCCGGTTCCCAGGCAGGACTCACACTTGTAATCCCACCCCCCCACACACCTCCTCCACCCTCCCCTGCCTCAGCCTCACAGAGTGCTGGGTTACAGGACAGCACACCAGCCTGGCCCAAGTCCTCACTATGCGTATTTTCAGTCGCAGCTGCTGCAATGTCCTGAATTGACTCCAAACATTTCCCTGCCGGGATTATTTTGACTTTGGGGGAAGAACTATAAATGGCACGGTGCCAGGTCCCGTGAGTCAGGTGAACGAGGACACTGTCGTGCTGTGATTTGGCAGATCTCCATAAATAGTTGTCCAACAGGATATGATCATAAAATGCAGTGAATGCTTTAAAAATATGTTACAGTAAAAAAAGAAAAAGTTCTGCTCATGAATCTTCCTCCAGGTAACAAAAATACTGTACTTGAAGCATACTCATCCCAACACTTTGAGCAATGTGTCTTGTAGTGTAATGAGATTTTTAGAATTTAAATGTTCACTGTATTTTTCTAAAATCAATGGTATATGAAAACCTAATCCCGATGAGAGAGTATTTGGAGGAGGGGTCTCCCGGGGGGGGTGTTAGGTCACAAGGGGGCAGCTCTCATGAGTGGGGTCAGGAGGAGTGGCTTTTGAGAGCTCCCTGTCCCCTCCACCTCTGAGATTACCCTGAGACCCTTACAGCAAAAGGGTCCCCACCAGGCCCCAGATCTGCCTGCCCCTTGGTCTTGAACTGTCTTCTTCCAGAACTGGAGGTAGGAATGGCTGTGGCTTCTAAGCTTCCAGCAGCCCTAACAAATGGACACAGGGGGCCAGCTGGCTTTTCCCTTTGTCCTTTGCCTTACGAGGATGTGATGGCATTTCTTAACACAGAAGATTTCACTCCGATTTCCTTTTATCTGTCATGCTCAGTCTCCTTGATTTCTTTGGCTATTCTCAAACTTCATAGTTCAAAGGCCTGTACTTCCCAGGGCTTTAAGTTTAATATGATTTAAGAGTTCAGGTTTAAATCCTTTATCTTTCCCTTTGAGGACTCGTGGGAGGTGGGAGTTGGGCTACTTTTTTAGTACTTCACATTGTTGGTGGATTTCTCCTTTCTTGTGTGGGGCAGGGGTCCCCAAACCCGCATGTGTAGACTTGGAAGAGCTGGTCCACTGGGGCAGATGAGCCGGGAGCAGGAGGTGAGCAGCGAGCAGAGCTCCGCCTCCTGTCCGCAGGCTCCTATCAGGTTCCCATGCCACTGCTGATGGACAGGAGGTGGAGCGGCACTCTCAGCTCCACCCCTGCTATTGGTCACCATTTCAAAGCCATTCTCCAACCACCTGCTGCCTAATAAGAACCACTCCCACCCCTTCCTTGGAAAGAAAGCCTTGAACTAAACCTGTCCTGGTGTCAAAAGGTTGGAAGACCACTGATATACGGTGCGAAAAAGAGTTTGTTTCTAGCCAGTATATCCAGAGAAAGAAACAGGAGACAGACAGACAGGTAAAATATAGATAAACCTAGAATTCTGCCTCGGTACCTGGACTGCCTAGAAACTCAACCAGTTTGGTATCAGATACATTTCAATGTGAAATTTTTGGCCCCATGCTGGGCATTTGTTGGAGCGGGTGATTCTGTGGTGTGTGTGCCACAAAGTTTCGAATGACCTTACAGGAGGGAGAGAGGGCCAGGTTCCTGCTCAGCTCCCGGTGCTTCCCTGAGCCGGGGGCAGTGACGGTGTGGAAATCCCCGGCTGCCATCAGGGAAAGGGGAACCTGCCGGCACGGGTGGGGGAGAATGGTGATGAGTGTATGGGGCGGGGACAGCACCAGCTCCCTGTGTGTGCAGGACAGAGGCAGACAGCCATGCCACCTGTCATCCAGCCCCAGTGACTCCCCAGAGCACCTGGGGACTTGCCACCCTGGGGAAGCCGAGTTCCAGTCAAAGCCCCACCTCCCTCTTAGATGCTCCCATGGCGGGCGTCGGGCACCCACGGGACCCTCAGGCCTGGCTCTCTCACCTCTGTGTCCTGGCAGACTGAGTGTCAAGGGGCAGGGGCTGACTGGGCAGAGGGCCACGCATGAGCACCACCTCTCAGAGTCCTGGCCTCACTCGATGGTCTATACCTGGGCAGCGCCCAGTGACTGGACTTTCTGCAGGTCCACAGGAGGCACAGCTGTGGAGAGACGAGTCAGGAGAACCAGAGACATGGACCTGGCCTCATCCCGTGCCGGGCAGGAGCCCAAGACCTCAGGACAGTGAGGTCTCCTCCACGCATAGCCAGTGCCCACCAGGCAGCTCCAGAGCTGAGCGGAGATGGTGCTGTCCCGGAGGCTGCTCCACGTCGTGCCCCTGCTGGCTCTGTGCTGGGGACAGTGTGCGGCTGAGACATATGGTGAGTCTGATGCTTGTGTCCTATCCCCATCACCCGCCTCACTGCCAGCCCCTTCTCCTTCCCTGCCCCACACAGCCCTGCTCACCCTTCTCGGGCCTTGGCAGAGTCCTGCCGGCAGTGGGCAGGGTGGTGGTAGTAGAAGCCCACCTCCTTGGTGCCCTCCCCTGCCAGATCTCTCCTCCCATGAGGCTGCCAGTCTGGGCCCTGCACTTGCAGCCTCTACCCCCCGCAGCGCCCCCACAGCCTGGGGGTCTCTCTGCAGCAGCCTGCAGTCTTTCCTGGTGCGGGGAGGCCTCTGGGATGTTCCAGGGATCCCAAGGCAGAAGGGACCCCTCCCAGTGCCCCCAGAGATCGGCTCCAGTGAAGACTCTGGGGGTGGCGGTCCCTTTCCAAGCCCAGGCAGGGCCGGCTGAGGACAGGGGGCAGAGTGGGCCCAGGCTGGGGCTGTGCCCGAGGCCAACAGTCCCCAACTATTTTGGCACTAGGAATTAATTTCATGGAAATTGTATTCTTGGACAGGCTGAGGAGTGGGAGGGGCGGCCCTGGCATCAGCCCCTCAGCCCCTCAGCCCCTCAGCCCCTCAGCCCCTCAGCCCACTTCAGACCGCACAAGTCACAGTAGACATCATGAGAATCTAATCCTACTGCCTATCTGACAAGACGCCGCACACGTAGGGCACAGGAACGAACCCCAGATCGACTGGGAGCAGTGACCCCCACAGGGAGAAAAGGGTCCTCAGCTTGGACCCCACCCATAGGCCCTGCCCCCAATATGGGGTCCCTCTGCCTGGCCCCCCGGGGCCTCTACAGGAACCTGGGGAAGGCTCCCCAGAGCTGGGCACCCTGGAGGAGGTGGGGGAGGTGACAGGGGTCCTGACACCCGTGTCTCCTGCAGACACCATCCCGCTGCAGACCCTACGCTGCCACAATGACTACACCAAGCGCCTTGAGTGCAAGTGGGCGTTCTCTGAGGCTGCCCAGAAGCTGGTCAACTTGACCCTCTATCGCCGGGTGTCAGAGTGAGTGACAGGCACAGGGCGGGGTGCTGAGGAGCTGCCCGGTGAGCAGGGACAGGGTGGGGCCAGGGTGAGGCTGGACACACGGGAGGAGGGGACCAAGCACTCCAAGCCACACTGGGGCTGTGGATGGTGCCTGCCCCCTCTGATCACTGTACAGTTTCCCTGAATGACTTCCCTCATCCCCCACCCCGGAGGGTGAGCAGCTGCAGGCAGGGTTGCTGCCCTGGAAGGTAATGCTGTCCCTCAGGGAGCTGCAATCTAATTGGCCACCGGTTACATGACTGGACAGCTGGAGCCCAGGGAATGCAGCCCCGGGAGGTGCCCTGGGGCCCCAGCCCGGCTGCACCCTGTCTTCCCATCCAGGTCTGTCCTGCTTCCTTGGGGCTCTGTGTACCTGTACCCGTCTCCTCCAGCAGGCGACCTGATTCCTCAGACTCCTCCCCAGATCTGACCCTGGACATTGCCCTCCACCCCTGCGGGGACTCCCTGTCCCAGCTGAGGCCACCATAGCCCCCGCCCTCCCCATAGTTGTTCCTGATCACCTCACAAAAATGTGCTCTTGGAGGCCTCCAGTGACTCTGCCAGGGCGTCTCCCACCCTGCAGCCGCAGTCCCCACCCCTCTCCCTGTCCCTTCCCTACAGCTTCCTCTGAAGAGTTGTCTGGACTAGCTGTCCTGATGGCCTAGGCATACAATCCCAGTACTTTGGGTGGCTGAGGCAGGAAGATCACAAGGTCAAGCCCAGCATGGGGGGAGAGGGGGGAGGGAGAGAGAGAGGAGGAGGAGTCTCTGGATTTCCTGTACCTGAGGCCTTCTGTTCTTTCCTTCCTAGCCATAGTTCCTGGCCACCCAAACTGCTCCTGTCAGTCAGTGGCACCCCCAGAGCTGGGCTTGGTGACCAGGTCTCAGGCCTCTTGCTCCCTGGCCATGGGCAGCAGGTGCCCCGCTGGCCACAGCATCCTTCACTGGCTCGCTTGGCTTCTAATCCCCTCACCCCTCTTGAGCTCTGGCTTCCCTTTTGGGTCTTGGCTGTTGGGAATGGGAACCTTGGCTTTGGTCCCCAGGCCTTCTGTGTGCCATGCACATCCGGTCCCCAGCGAGCCCATCCCGGGCTATGAGAGGCAACTCTCAGGTGCAAACTTGTGCCAAGACCTCCATTAACTGCCAGCCAGGGCGCACGCCTCCCTGCGCTGTCACTTAGATTATAGGACTTCCTCGACTCCCAATGTCGTGAACCAGACTCTGCAGGGAAGGGGCTCCCCCAGATCACTTCAGCAACTCAGCAGAGATGGCCACTCGGGCTAAGCTGTGGGGAGAGCCAATCGGTTTCTAAATCTCTTATCACCTTTCCTTCCCCAAGGCAGCATCGGATGGATTTGCCAGCAAACGCTGCCAGATTTGTCTTCAAACAGACGATGAATCTGACCTCTGCTCCCTGGCCCACTGGATGCCCAGAAGCCACCTGGGGCTGGTCTTCCTGCCTCCACTTCCCCCACCCACCCTCTCTACCACCTTTCAAAGGATAGCTTTCCTTTTGTTACTCAATATTCTCTAAGGGTTTAGGAGTGAGTAACTCGCAAGGAAACCTGAACTCCTTGTGTTATCAGGCCCAGGCCTGCTTTGTGCTCACGGCTTAACAGAAATGGTACACCCGGGGTGAGGAAAGATAATGACTTGGAAAAACCAGCAGATCAAAACAAGGGTGGCTGCGGCCAAGAACAACTGGGGTGCCCAGGGTGTTGGGCTCCCTTACGGGCTTGGGGAGGCGTCTTCTCCGTCTGGGCCGGGCGGGGGAGGGCACCGGTGACCGCAGAGTCCATGGCCGCCTCTACTTTCCTAACAGACACAAGGCTGTCTGAAGGTTACTCCGTGTTCTGGGTCTCTGAATCTAGACAAAGGACCTTGATTAGTAGATTTTATGGCTCATTTTTAAAATGTCTTTTCCCAGATGTAGTTAACCTTGCAGTTTAGATATAGAACCGGGAAGGAAGGCAAGAAGCGGCTTTTTCCAGAGATGAGTTTTAATCTGTTGGATGGCCTCAGTCAGAAAGGCCACTGACAGCAAAGCTAGTGGGAAGCGAGTTCTATTTTGCTCAGTTGTGTGACCTATATTAGGGATTTTTTTTTTTTAAGTCAGGGCCTCACTTGGTAGCCCAGGCTGGCCTTGGACTCAGCAATCCTCCTGCCTCAGCCTCCCAAGTTTGAGATTACAGGCGTGCACCACCACTCCTGGTTTATGTGGTATTGGGGCATTGAACTTAGGGATTTGCACTTGCAAGGCAAATGCTTTAACCACAGTACCATTCCTTCAGTCCTGTGACTTCTTAAAGTCAGTGAAAAGCCAGTTACGCTAGAGGGTTTCCTGAGATTTTTCTCTCAATGACACTTAAGAGTTCTTGTATGTGCTGCACGACAGAAATAATCAACTAGACTCTCATTGATCCACTCCCTACAGTGGTTATATGCCAAAACAGGCAGCACTGTCCCTGTGCCCGCCACAGGGACTTTGCACTTGCTGGTTCCGTGTCTAGAAATCCCGATTTCCCAGAATTTGAATATTTCCTTGGAGAGTCTCCCAACATACCACCTTCTCTCAATGAAGCCTTCAAGTCCCCTATTCCAAACAGCTTTCCCTACTCCAAAAGCTCGCTTCATCAGCTTCCTTTCTGGTTTCATGTGACTACTTGATGTTTTAGTCCATGCAACATACATTGTAGAGGAGTTGACATGTTTCTCCTCCCTCACTAGGCCAGATCCTTGTGCAGAACATGCATGAACGTGACCCACCACCAGTGCCAGACCCTGGATAGAGCCTGGCACACGTAGCCGCTCGCTCGCTATTTGATGAATGAGTGATTCTTCTCCACTCTGGGCCAACACGTGTTCTTTGTTCGCAGGGAACCTCTAAAGCCAATGCCCTGTGCCATCACCAAGGGCATGACTGAACCAAACTGTCCCTCCCCTCCCTGTGCACCTAGAAGATGTGTCATCAACTACAGTTCGTTTGCCATTGCCGACCACGACTACTTCTCCTTCCGGCCAGATCGGGATCTGAGCACCCAGCTCACGGTGACACTGGCCCAGCATGGTGAGGGACTGGCATCGCTGCTGAGGCTTACACCCCGGTGGGCACCGGGGGCAGCCAGGTCACAGCAGATGGACTGGGGAGTGTCCAAGGTGGGGAGACCCTCTCCTCGGGCTGGGTCTCTGGGAGAAGATGGGGTGTCCTTGTGATGGTGACTTTGGAGTGGGCGCCATGGGAGGACCTTGCTCAAGCCGCCTCCCCCTTACCAGCCACCTCTGCCACCGCCAAGCCCTGGCAGCTTCCCTCTCTGAGGATCCTTTCCTCCCACTCACATGGAAACACATCAGCTGACAACACTGTGCTTCTCGTGTTTCTGCAACAACCATCTTATGGATGTGGCCCCTGAGGCCCAGAGAGGCTTGACAACCACCGAGTGGTGACAACAGTGACAGGGGGCCAATTGTGGACTTCCTGCCCTTCAGACAGGGAGCTGGCTCCTCCCTGTCCTTGGTGGGCCCAAGGGGGCACTGCCGGTCCATGGAGGCCTGTGAACCAGAATGGTCCTGGCTGGATACCGACAGATAGTGAGGTTTCCAGTTGCATTTACGGTAGAAAGAAATAGAGCCGTCAGGTCAGGCTTCCCCCAGGGAAGGAAGGAGCTTAGCGGTGAGATCCGAAGCACCAATGAGTGTACAAGGCAGGAGGCGCATTCCTGGTAGGGGTCACAGGGTGTGCAAAGGCCAGGAGGCCCAGAGCAGTCTGCATGCTGGGAAAACCCTCATCACCGAGTTCAAGAACACCGGACAATGGAAGGAAGAAGTGAGTTATGTGGGCAGGCCTGAGCCTAAGCCTGAGCAGGCTTCTGTGCCCTGCAAGGAGTGTACAGGCCACCTCCTAGGTGACAGAGGGTCTCAGAAGGAGCATGGTATCATCAGAGGTTGGTGTGAGGTCCTGGGGGCCAGTAACGTGCAGGTAATAAAAGGGATGTGAGGGGCTGGGACGTAGATCAGGATTGGAACTCATGCCTAGTATGAGCGAGGCACTGGGTTCAAATCCCCTAGCACCAAAAGAATTAGCCAAGCATGGTAGTACACGCCTGTAATCCGAGCACTTGGGATGCTAAGGCAGCAGGATTGACATGAGTTTGGGGCCAGCCAGAGCTAGGTGGTGAGCTCAGGGTTAGACAACAGAGCGAGACCCGAGAGAGAGAGAGGCCAAAGAGAGAGGGAGAGAGCAACATCAGTGCTGGAGCCCAGAGTGTGACCTAAAGCCCTAGCTCAGGGAGAAACAAGGACCCAGCTGGGTGGGGTCCCAGGTAGCCACTCCTCCTGGAGCATACATTGAGTAGAGAAATCAGTTCCAGCATAAAGCCGGTCAGCACTGAGCTGGGGAGGCCGAAAGTGCTGGGGAAGACAGTGAGTTGTGCATGGGATCTGCCTGTGTGCGGCTCCTGTAGTTGGGATATCAGGCATCTCACTTTATTGCTTTCTCTACCTGTGAAATGAGCCAATGGAATAAAGTCACCGCCGATGGGTGAATCGACTTGCAACTGGGCTCCCAGTCTGTCTGCTTGGAAGCAGCCTCCTAGAGCTCTCTGCTGAGAAGGAGTTGTGCTCCGTCCGTGTCAGGCCCGGGAGGGATTGGGGTGCTGTGGTTGATTGGTGGTGCCTGTCCTGGCTGCAGGAGGAGATAGCGAGGTATCTGTGCTGTGTACCTGCCTCCATGGGTCACTGACTCCTGGGTCTCCAGCTCAGGCCTGCTCTAACATACTACATCCTACGTACAACATTCATATCCTACTTGTGAGGATTTTTTCAACGTGACAATGACTTCCAGCAATCGTGTGGCCCTCAGGAATGTGCCTCCTTCCTTGGGAAGGGGCTCACACTCTACTGGGAAGGAGGTCACACTGCGTGCTGGGCAGAGGTTCCTGTCCCTCCAATGGAGCTGTCACTGTGTCACATTTCAGCCCAGTTCTGCAGAGGGGAGCCTGGGGCTACAGAGGAAGGAGCCAAGTTCTCAGCACTCGTGATGAGTCAGCCCTGGGCCCAGGCACCCAGAGCAGGCAGGTGACGCTGCGGCCTCTGTGGTCTTGTGCTCATGGCCCCCTTGTTTCCCTGCAGTGCAGCCACCCCCACCTCGTGATATCCAAGTCAACCCTGATGGGGACAACTTTCTGCTGACCTGGGCTGTGGCTCTTGGGAGTCCCCAGATATCCTGGCTGTCACAGGGGGACCTGGAGTTTGAGGTGTTGTACAGGCGACTTCAAGAAACCTGGGAGGTAGGACCCAGCATGTGCTCTGATCTGGCCCAGAGCAGTGCCTGCTTAGTGTCTCCTACAATGTCCCCTTTCTCCCACAGAATGCTACCACCATCCGCTCCAACTTCCCCCGCATTGTCCTGGGACCAGAGCTCCTCCTGCCCAGCACCACCTACGTGGCCCGTGTGCGCGTGTGGCTGGCCCCAGGCTCAGGCTACTCAGGGTGGCCCAGCCAGTGGAGCCCTGAGGTTCGCTGGGACACACAGCCAGGTATGGTTCCTGGCAAGGACATGCTCCTTAAGGGTCGTGGGCAGCAGGTGTCTGAGTCCATGCCAGTGGCCTTCCAAGCCTCAACAGCGGTGAGTCCTCATCAAAGCACCCTGGGTCAGCCTTGTCCCCACAGGGACTCTGCCCAGGCCACTCTGTCCTCATGACTGAGTCCAGTCCCCTGCACACTTCTGCTGATGACGGTTACAGTCCTCACAGCAGCAGTGTCAGCAGTCACCACTGTGTTAATGAGTGCTGTATCATGGGCAGGGCTGCTGTGTCCCTGCGCTCAGTCCCCACATGCTGGCCTTTTGGACCATCTCTGAGGCATGAAGACAGATTCTTTGGGGCTTTGGGCTCACGGGAAGACTTCAGAGTCTGGCCTTGTTGCCTTGAAGCCATGATCACCGTGAGCTGGTCACAGGGTGTCACCAGAGCTGTGGAGTTAGGGGAGGGGCATGACAAAGGGCTGTCTCCCTACCAGGCGACGAGGCCCAACCCCAAAACCTGCACTGCTTCTTCGACGGGGCCCACACCCTCAGCTGCTCCTGGGAGGTCAGGTCTGAGGTGGCCAGATCTGTCTCCTTCAGCCTCTTCTACAGGCCCAGCTTGGATGCGCAGTGAGTGTCTCTTCTCTGTCACTCCCCTCCTTGTCCCTGGGCCTCTGGCAGAAACCACAGCTCAGCCAAGGTCTCCGCCCTCCCACGGCCCCTCCCTGGTCCCTGTTCTCACTTCTGTGTTCTCCTCAGGGAGCAGGAATGTCCCCAGGTGCAGAAGGAGGACCTGGGCCTGTACACCCGGCACTTCTGCCAGCTACACGTCCCCGATCCCAGGACCCACAGCCAGTACACGGTCTCTGTGGAGCCGCGGAAGCAGGAGAAGTTCATAAAGAGCTCAGAACACAGTGAGTTTCCCCATCTCTGTGCAGGTGCTGGGGTCTGCACGAGTCATCGGGTCACCCCAGAAAATCTGGAATTCCTCAGGGCCTAGTCTTGTTTGTGACCATCAAAGAAATTCAGAGGAGTGAAGAAATTATTCTGCTGTAGTACATATAAATTCTCAGGAAGCAAAGGCTGAATATAAAACTAGTGGGGACAGAGGGGTTGAGGGGATGTTAAGAGGTGTCTTACTTTCTCAATGCTGGGACACAGCACCCGAGATCCACAACTTCAGGGGGCAGGTTTATTCCAGCTCAGTTACAGGAGGTCTTAGCTCCTACATGAGCAGCTGGCAAGGGCAGAAGGGTCTGGCAGAGGCCGCTCACAGCATCACTATGGGAAGCGGCAAACAAGGAAGGGCAGAGCCAGCGGGTCATGGCCTACAGCCCCGCCCCTCCCGGCTAGGCCCAGCCTCTGAACAGCGCAGGATAACCATAGACAATCTGCAACATCCAAATACATGAAGTGTTGAGGCCACTCCAGATCCCAACCATAACGGGGGGAATGATTAAAGTATGTTATATACATGCTCATAGCTACCAAAATGAACCCATTAATCTATATAAGAAATAAGAAATAAATAAATATGGGGGGTGCTTAAAATAAAAAGCTATGCTAAAGCTCTGAAGGAGGGCTGGTCCGCAACCTCCAGGACCAGGGCCTCTGACCTGCACAATTGCTCCGTCGCGCCCTCTTCAGGCCACCTGCCCAGCCCTCCCACGGAGCTTCCTCTCTGTTCCCTGGAGTTTTTCACTTCCTCTTTTTCAAATGACTCTGACTGCTAGTCTTGTTTCTTTAAGTCTTGATGTAAGATTTACTTCTCACTGGGGGCGTTGGCCCACAGACGTCTAGATCACAGCTGCCTCCGGGTGACGCCACCGGGGACCCACGGCAGGGAAGGGGACTTCCCACGTCGCGCCCTGTAGACCAGGCTCCCCACTCTGGCTTTAGTGTATGTCAAAGGCAGCAGCCAATCCACCCGGGTTCAAATGCACCACTTGCACTGGGCACAGGGATTCCTAGAGTTCAGATCCGCAAAGCACGTAAGGGACCTAGAATGCTGCCCGGCGCCCACAAAGGACCCTTAACAAATGAGACCCATGCACGTTACTCTGTAGAAGCCCTGTGAGATCTATACAATTTGGAACATTCCTGTGTGCATGGGGTGGGGGCCGGTCCTGGGGATTGAACCCAGGAACTCTGAACTGAGCTGCAGCCCCAGCCCGTGTTTTTTAGTTTTTAATTTTTATTTTGAGATGATCTTGCTGAGTCACTGAATCGCCCATGCTGGGCTTGAACTTGCAATCCTCCTGCCTTAGCCTCCTCGAGTGCTGAAATGGCCGGCCCATGCCACCAGGCCTAGTCTTTTGTTTTGATGGACAGACTGCAGCTTGTAGCTGAGCGGCTTTTGAAGTCTCACAGCCAATGGGCAGGTGGACAAAGGCTGGCGCATAGAGCTTCCAGGTCAGCAGCAGCTTCCGCCTTCCCCGCCCTTTGGGCTTCCCGCCAGGGAGGAGGAGCCATCCCGAAGGGGCCTCACCTATCCGCATGGCCTTCCTCTGGCTGGGGGCAAGTCACCTCCACATGGCCAATGCACACTGCTGGCATGAGGGAACTTTTCAAGTAGCTCCAGCCACCTCCTACACTTCTGATTGGGGGTCCAGGGAGGAAACCCCAGGACAGACCTGTCTCCGAGGCCCTGAAGTAGCCCAGCGGAGCAGTGGGGCACAGGACTCAGCCACTGGAGTCACCTGGCTGGGTGCAATCTTCGCCCCTCTCCGCTATTAGCTGCCTATCTTGGGCAGTTTCCTGGATGATTCTGAGATTCAGTTTCCCCATTTGTAAAGTGGAAAAGTTTTACCCTAACATGGAGGCTCATGGGAACTGGGGGGACTACATCACACAGACAGAGCCAGGTGACAGACCTCGAGGAGAGTCCATATTCTAGAATCGAATGGTGACTGTTGTGAGCTCAGGCACTAGAAGGAACCCAGGCCATCTACACGACGACACAGGTGACTTGAGGCATCTCCCAGGAGAAGGGCCACTCAGGTCCATACTGGGGACAAGGCACTGTGAGAAAGACCCCAAGGTGCAGGGGTATGAGTCTGGCCTGGTGGGGACAGGACTGTGACCAGCACAGGTGACAGGCGATGTGCCCACCCCTAAAAGTCTCCTCCCTCCAGTCCAGATACTTCCCCCAACCCTCAACGTGACCCAGGACGGGGACAGCTATCGGCTGCGCTGGGAGACGGAGAAGATGTTCTACTCCTTCATTGAGTTCACCTATGAGGCCCAGTTCCGGCGGGATGAGGACTCCTGGGAGGTAAAGCCTGGCCCCTTGGCTGTGGGAACCAGGAATAGCCCCTGCCCAGAGCGCAGCGCCACAGGGGACCGCTCAGGGGCAGCCCCCAGGACCACACTCTGTGCGGGCAGCAGGTGGCCAACCTACCTCTGCTGACCAAGCTGAGGCTCAGAGAGGGGTAGGACACAGCCACACGCACACAGCTGGCCCTGAATTACAGGGGGCGGGATGAGACCACTCAGGTGAAGAGTGTTCACAAGTCCCCAAATCCTGAGGACTTCCCCCGTGGGCAAGCTGGTCTGCCCCACGTGTGCAGCTGTGGGGGGACAGAGTCGCCCCCACCCACCACCACCCTGGCTGTGCTCAGACCCCATGGCTCCTTGAGACCCATGTGGATCCCTCAGAGCCAGCAGGGGCTTCCTGCTGGTCGTGGGGACTGAGGCTGGGAGGGTGGTCACTTTGGCCGAGTTCCATCTTAGGACCTGGAGCTCCATCCTCTGGGCTTCTGTTCTGGATCCCCTGGGATGGGGTCCTGGCTCTGCCCAGGAACCCAGGAGGCCACATCCTCATGCAAAGGTGCCTCAGGAAGTCCCTGGGGTTCTGGGCACTGGTGCTCACATCTGTGCCATCACAGGTAGAGAGTGGGCCTTTGGGGCGTTGCGGAAAGGGATGCCCCTGTGCCAGGCTTCTGGCAAGGCCTTGCTTCACTCCCGCTCCCACAGGACAGCAAGACAGTCCTTCTGAACAATGCCCCCAGCATGCTGCTGCCGCCCCTGGAGCCTGCCACCCTGTACTGGGCCCGGGTGAGGGCCAGACCCACCCCCAATGACTCCTACAATGGGACCTGGAGTGAGTGGAGTACAGAGAAGTCCTGGACCACTGGGTGGGGTAAGTGTCCCAGCGCCCTCCCGGGACTGTGTAGAGGACGGGGACCAGAGAGCAGGAGCTCCAGATGCCACTCCACTGCCTTCCTCCGAGTGTCACTAGTCCCTGGCGACTGAGTGAAACCTGGTATCAACACACACTGCAGGGAAGGACTTGAGAGAGCACAGGGAAGAGGGTCTCACCTTCCCTCCTCTTTCCAAATTGGGCTAACGCCTCTATTAATATGGCCCTAGGTCTCATTGCTTTGTGGCAGCCACCACACCTAGTAGCTGGTCAGCCTGGGTTTCCTGATACTGTAGTGGCAAAGACAGCAGAAGCCAGCCTGGGCCTGACATTGGAACACTGGGGCCTGATGTTTGAGTCACGCCCACCTCCCTGCTCTCCTGTGCCCCTCGCCATAGAGAGCACCTGGACTCAGGGCAGCGCAGGTGTTCTCGGGAGAAGGTGAAAGTTGCTGGAAACAGCTTGGGGCGGAGCTGGGAAATGCTGGCTGAGGCAGAGGGAAGGGGGCCCGGGCTGTGCTGGGTGGGCTCAGGCCACCTGACAGCAACCAGGGCCTCCCAGGGGCCTTTACCCACTGCTCCCCCTGTCAGTGTGACTCCCACGCCAGGGCTCCTGCACCGGGTGGCCCTGTGCCTCCTCCTCCAGAAGAACCTGGGGTTTGCGGGCCTGCGCCTTCCCTGCTCCTGGGAATGGCCCGACCCTCCTGTGCCCCTCTGGGCATGCTATGGGGCTCAGCCCTGCCCCTGTCTCCTGAGTCTAAGGGGCTCCACGGCGGCACCTGCCCACCCTGTGCCTGCGCACGGAGGGAGGTGTCTAGCTACTTTTTTCGACGCTGTGACTCAAATACCAGACATCTTCAATTTTGGGGAGGAAAAGTTTATCTCTCACAGTTTCAGAAGGTCACTGTCCATTCGTGGGTGACCAGCAACAGCAGGAATGCATAGCAGGGTGCAGATGGCGGCTGCTCCTCACAGCATGGCAAGTGGCAAGCCAGCTCAAATTAAGTCAAGCTAAGTTCCCAGAGGAAGGCAGGAAGCAGCGTGCATCCTTCCAGGTTTTTAAGCCCCCCACTACATACCGGTAATCCACACACCTGTAATTCAGTCCACAGGCCTGTAATCTTCCCCTCCAGACCAGGCCCCAGGCTCCTAACAGCACATGGTTCCATAGACAATCCATAACTTCCAATACATGAGAGGATTTTGGGGGACACTTCCAATACATGAGAGGATTTTGGGGGACACTTCCAATACATGAGAGGATTTTGGGGGACACTTCCAATACATGAGAGGATTTTGGGGGACACTTCCAATACATGAGAGGATTTTGGGGGACACTTCCAATACATGAGAGGATTTTG
>PVKB01008206.1:0-20038 GCA_004027205.1 Ctenodactylus gundi | reverse complement strand
GAACCGGTTTGAGCCAGTCAGAACCGGTTTGAACCGGTTTGAGCCAGTCAAAACCGGTCAGAACCGGTTTGAACCCGTTTGAACTGGTTTGAGCCAGTCAGAACCGGTTTGAACCGGTTTGAACCGGTTTGAGCCAGGCAAAACCGGTCAGAACCGGTTTCAACCGGTTTGAGCCAGTCAAAAACGGTCAGAACCAGTTTGAACCGGTTTGAACCGGTTTGAACTGGTTTGAGCCAGTCAGAACCGGTTTGAACCGGTTTGAACCGGTTTGAGCCAGTCAAAACCGGTCAGAACCGGTTTGAACCGGTTTGAGCCAGTCAAAACCGGTCAGAACCAATTTGAACCGGTTTGAACCGGTTTGAACCAGCCAAAAACGGTCAGAACTGGTTTGAACCGGTTTGATCCGGTTTGAGCCAGTCAGAACCGGTTTGAACCGGTTTGAGACAGTCAAAGCCGGTCAGAACCGGTTTGAGCCAGTCAGAATCGGTTTGAACCGGTCTGAACCGGTTTGAACCGGATTGAGCCAGTCAAAGCCAGTCAGAACCGGTTTGAACCGGATTGAACCGGTTTGAGCCAGTCAAAACCGGTTAGAACCGGTTTTAATCGGTTTGAACCGGTTTGAACCGGTTTTAGCCTGTCAGAACCGGTCAGAACCGGTTTGAACCGGTTTCAGCCAGTCAAAACCGGTCAGAACCGGTTTGAGCCAGTCAAAACCGGTCAGAACCGGTTTGAGCCAGTCGGAACTGGTCTGAACCGGTTTGAACCGGTTTGAGCCAGTCAAAACCGGTCAGAACCGATAAGAACCGGTTTGAACCTGTTTGAGCCAGTCAAAACCGGTCAGAACCGGTTTGAACCGGTTTAAACCGGTTTGAGCCAGTCAGAACCGGTTTGAAACGGTTTGATCCGGTTTGAGCCAGTCAAAACCCGTCAGAACCGGTTTGGACTGATTTGAGCCAGTCAAAACCGGTCAGAACCGGTTTGAACCAGTTTGAACCGGTTGGAGCCAGTCAGAACCAGTCAGAACCGGTTTGAACCGGTTCGAACCGGTTAGAGCCAGTCAGAACCGGTCAGAACCGGTTTGAGGCAGTCAGAACCGGTCAGAACCGGTTTGAACCGGTTTGAGCCAGTCAAACCCGGACAAAACCGGTCAGAACCGGTTTGAACCGTTTTGAGCCAGTCAGAACCGGTCAGAACCGGTTTGAACCGGTTTGAACCGGTTTGATCCAGTCAGAACCGGTCAGATCCGGTTTGAACCGGTTTGAACCCGTTTGAACCAGTCAGAACTGGTCAGAACCTGTTTGAACCGGTTTGAGCCAGTCAGAACCGCTCAGAACCAGTTAAAACAGGTTTGAACCCCTTTTAGCCAGTCAATACCAGTTTGAACCAGTTTTAAACGGTTTGAAGTAGTCAATACCGGTTTGAAGTGGTCTGAATCGGTTTGAACCGGTTTGAGCCAGTCAAAACCAGTTTGAACTGGTTTTAGCCACTCAAATCGGGTTTGAACCTGTTTCAACTGGTTTGAGTCAGTCAAAACAATTCAGGACCTGTTTGAACCAGTTTGACCTGGTTTGATCCAGTCAAAAACAGTCCAAACCGGTTTGAGCCATTTTGAGCCAGTCCAAACTGGTATGAGCCAGTCAAAACGGATTTGAACCACTTTCATCCGATTTGAGCCAGTCAAAACCGTTGAACTTGTGTAAATCGGTTTGAGTCCGTGAAAACCCATCAGAACCGTTTGCAAAGTATTGAGAAAGGATGACGATGAGTGAAAATATTTCCCAATCTGTCTCTCAATGTCCTCAACCTTATGTGAGAGAGTCTCACAGTTCCCTCACTTCCTTACTCCACGCCCACAAGTGCAGTGTTTCAACATAGATGCGAGCTTGTCTAAGTCGGAAATTTGAGTCTCATGTGCATCAGCTAGCAGGACCAGTGGCCTTGTTTCATCCATGTTTGTAGAAGAGATTTCTATAAAAATTTTATTTTGCAGAATCTCCCTGGCAGGGTTGACATTTGGAAACAAGGCCACCTGATGGTTTTGTTTTTTGATTGTTATGAAAAAGCATGCAAAATTCAGCTTCGTGGTCCTGTTTGCCCTAGGATAATAAATAGTACAGTCTCCATATGTAACACTGGGCTTTAGAACTTTTATATCTGGATCAATGATTTCAATGCTGACACACAGAAGATGGATGACAGATAGAGATAGAGCAAAAGAAGGGCCAAACGGGGCCCGCAGTGGGCAGCTGACAGTTCTAAAAAATGCATGCTTAGATTATTTTTAGTACCAGGACTTTTGCCAGACCACAGAGAAACATCAAATCTGTTTCTCAGCAAGGAAAAAAATAACTGAGAGGAAATGCACACACACACACACACACACACACACACACACACACACACACACACACACATATATATATATATATATATATATATATATATATATATATATATATATATATTACTGTAGATTGAACTTAGGGCTTTGACACTGAGCTACATTTGGTTCAATATTCTTTTACTCCAAAGGGAATATGGTTTAAGTTTTTCTTCTTTTCTGGGGGGCAGGGGGAGGTGGGTGAGCAAGAGTATTACAAGTATCTACAAAAAGTGCATTACTCTTGCTACTGTAGACTTTATTCTAGGCATTAAGAAAAGAATAAATGTATGGTTATTTTTTGTAGCATAGTGTGTTCTCCAAACATGCCAAGCCATGGTGTCCCCTTTGAAATAATTGGGTGGCTGACCAGAAAAAAAAATTGTTTAAGAAAATTTCCCAGCTGATCAGAGAGCTGAGGCTGGTATGTGGTCAGTGACTGGCCGAAGTAACCTTCATTTAGTTCATGTTTACTAATACTTTACTTTATACCAACCCAGTAACAACTAGATACAGATATTGGCAATTGAACAGATGCAGTCCACCAGAGTCTCTTTCCTTCCCAAAGCACACCTAAGTAGGTCAACCTTTAGCAGGATGACCCACCCATCAGGCCTTAAGGCACCACAGACTTGGGCTGCCTGCCTTCTGTTTTCAGTGGCCAAGCCACAGTTACAGCAATTACCCATGATTATACAGGATAGTCTCTGCTATGTTCAAGTACGTACTTCCTAGGTCTATTTCATGTTAACTCTGTATGTGGCCTTTACAGGAAGACCTAGGGATCTGAGGTGTCCCAGACCTAGTTTCCCTCTCTGTTCTGTCTTGCTCAGCCACCAACAATGTACTTTTCCCCCTTTGTTCATTCAGCAGTCTGGCATGTTTCAGTGGGACAAAGTCATTGGCCTCTTCCAAGTATAGGTCTCCCTACCGTAATATGCGGGTTAGTCCTAACATTTTGACATGAGAAGGAAGACTCGGGAACATAAACTTTGTAACAGATAATTGTCAGCTTTCTGTTTCTTTCACCCTGAAAACTCCCCGTTTGCCAAACATGTTATGAATGAACTCAGGTTGCTATGGATTTTCTAGTATAAACAAGAGACATGCAGGATAGCAAAGAATGAAAGAATACAAAGGAGAATTTTGCTTTACATATTGATTGAGGAATAAAGTAGAAGGCACAATTTGGGACCTGCTGCATGAGTATGCTATGATGGACACTGTTATTATTTCTGCTATGACTAAAGACCAGGATGATTACCCATTTTGTTCAAGGCTACACTTCCTCAGGCAGGTACTAGAACAGTACCTACCACACGGTATGCAATGAGTAAATATTTATTACATATCTATGGAGTTAGTAATCCTTTGAAAATCTTTGGGTGCCGTTTCTTTTCCTTGCATATTTAGTGTCAGGAAATGCTAGCATTTCTTAATGACTTGGTGAAATTAATGGTTCCATTGGAAGCTCAAAGAAGCTCAGTTATTGTTTTGATGTTGGAAATTTAATATTCTATTTATGTTTTCTTTTAAAGAGTTTCTTTACTATATTTGAATTTTTGTCTTTTTAGTATTCATCAGTTTATTGTTATATGTTTGTGATGTGTAATCATTAAATTTGTCTTAGGGAAATGGTGTATGTAAAACTTAATCACTATTACTTCTTCTCCTGTAGATTTAACTTAATATATTCTTACTGTCTCATTTTCATCTAACTAAAATATCTTAACACTGAAGAGTTAGACAAGAGTATTTTCCTTACTGTATTTGGAGCATAAATATAATTTACTAATGAAATTGACAAAAAAGTTGTAATGTTTCTTCCTCGCATTTTCTTTTAATTATTCAACTTTTCGTATATAGCTTATATTAATTATAAAGAAATAGTCATGTCATTGTATAAACAATATCCTTCATTGTTGCCAAGGACACTCTAAAGCATAAAAATCTGTATCATAATTTCCATAAATAAATGTAAAACTTGTTTCTTTTTGGGTCACTATCTCCATAATTCAGGAAAATATTTTGCTCTTTTAATAAAAGGCAAAACAACAGCTACAAAAACAAAGACCTTCAACCTGGATTTCTAAATGCTGAACTAGCTATATTTTAACATATACTTACATTGAACCAATAATTTATATTTGCTAAATCCAGAATATTGTTTGTAATGGTCTCTTTTAATATATTGTAAGCTAAGAGACACGGATAAATTATGTTATGTTGGTCCAAGGAGTATCAAGTAGACTGGTGACAAGGAGACTAAAACATTTTCAAACAGTAAGAAGTTCATGTAATTTTTTTCATTCAGGACTATATCTTTTATGCTCAATTAAAATTAACGTTTTTATTAGGCTTTGTTTCTTCTAAATTATGCCTATGAACCTCAAAACATCACTTCACTGGTTCTAGATTTACAGAGAGTCTGTTCTGTCTATAAGAAGTGAGATTTCTAGGAATTAAACTTTGTAGCTGGATGTTGCTGTCCATAAATTCTTATTGCTATGCGGGCATACATTTTATAAGATTTCATGCAAGTTAGATTGAAATGTCGGGAGAGAAGCAGGAGATGGCAAGTCAGCCTAAATTCACAGGGGCATCTGCAGGAGTCTTGAGCGCCAGGTAAAAGCATAGCCTTCTGGCAAGAGAGGAGTGATGTCAGGAAAATCAAGGAGGAAAAAAGGTGCACAGCTCCATTTGTCTGGATGTGGCACCTGGCAGCATTAGAAAGACAAATTAAATTTAACCAATTAAAAATTAAAATTCTCAAGAAAAAACAAATCAACTTTTTTGAACCTTTTTAAGTAAAAAAAAAATTTATCATGCTAGATATTTATTGAAGACAAAATTTCACTTCATTTTGTAGCCTGAAAAGTCTTTTTACTTTATGGTCAGCAGATGGCGGTGTTACATAAGGGATTTTGAAAACTTCAAGAACAAAAATCTAAGTTTCTTTCTAAATTATTATTGTAACACAGTCTGTAGAAAGTGAGTAATCTGTCACCTTGATTTTAATCTTATTCATACAGATAAATAATAACACGGTAGGCAATTACCATTTAGTATATGCGTGGAGTACTCATAGCTTTTGTTCTCAGTGAGTGAATTCTACAAGGAAACAGACATCTATGAAATAACACAAGCTGCTACATATTAATACCAAAGAATTATCACATTGATTACCTTGGACCGGGGAAAATTTATTCAGTGTATAATCACATAATCATAGACTATATTTTGAAGTGAAAGGGGCTCTATTTATTTTTTAATTTCTAGTGTACTATCTAGAAGCACCACTGTTTTCATATTCATTACTGTTTCTTTTATAACTATGACTTTAACATTTGTAAGAATTTTCCAATTTCTTTTACTACTTTTTTTTTTTTTTAAATAAAGTCTTGCTCTGTAGTCTAGGCTGCTTCTGAACTCACTATGCAGCCCAGGCCATCCTTGAGCTCACAGCAATTTACAGAGGACAGACTGTAAGGGAATCAGAAAGGTAAAGCCAGCGCCACTCAGGTGCCACTGTAACAGAGGACAGTGTCTTGGGCAAGGATGAAAGTGGAGGGAGGGAAGGGAGAAGGAGCTCTGGGATCTGTTTTGTATACTAGAAGACAGTACTTGGTCATGAATTAAATATCTATGGAAGGAGAAAATAAAAAGAATTTCCAGAGATTGTTCTTACTTTTAGGAACAATGTACATATTAAGTATATCCATTCATTTCCAGTCTGGAGTATGTCATAAGGAGAATTATGCTCTTAATAATAAATAAAAGAAAACTCATTATAGTTATTGAAAATTTAAAAAGTATTCATATTGCAACCTTTATTTCAAACCATTCCTCCAAAAAATAAATGATTATTGTATTTATGATGTAGTTAAGATCCCAGATGGTCTCTGTCATTAGTAAAACATGAACAACACAGTAGGAAAATACTCTTTCAACGAGATTATCCAATAATCATTCACAAAAATTGAGATATATGAATTATAAACTTAACACTTGGAACAAAAGTGGTTTTTTTGAGGCTTTTAACTTGTTATTTTTTCTCTAATTTTGGGGGGCGGTACTGTGGATGGAACCCAGAGTCAGCACACTGAGTTACATCTGGAGCTATTTTTTTTGATTTTTCATTTTGGCCTAGAGTCTTGCTGGACTCCAATTTGTGATTGTCCAGCTTCAGCCTCCCAGAGTGCTAAGATTACAAGCCTGTGCCATAGTCCTGTAAGAATTTTGAAGCATTTCTAGCTTTCTCTGGAAGGCTTTAAAAATATTGTAAAAATTCAAGTTATACTAGAAAAATCATAATTTTTATGATTCTCAAACAAAATTACAGGAGGCTGACAGGAAATTTAGTATCTGTTAAAGTGGCTACAAGATGAGATATTTTGAGAAATATCTGATATAAAGTTCCTGTGGGTAAAATTTGATCAATATGATTTTTATCACAAAGCTAGGTTTTCAATAAAATGAAGGACATGTCCAGGAAGCAAAAACAAAGGAGAAGCAAGCAGGCGATGAAAAGATTCAGCTGCACCTGCAGCCACCGTGGATGGTGGCCAGTCTCAGCATCACAGAGGATTATTTGTTGCTAATGCTATTTGTTACTTTATTAAGCACTATGAATAGGTGTAGTAGTGAGAGAACAATATATTTCAAATATATAAGTGAATACTAGAATAAGAGAGACATATCTGGTACCCAAGAATTCTCCCTAGGTCCCTCTAACTCAGCAATCACATGGGAGTGAATAGTCTTCTGCTTTCTATAACCTTAAATAATTTTTATTTGTTATTAAGCTTTATAAATGACTTTATATAATTTGTAACCTTCAGTCTAGCTGGTTTTGCTCCTCATTGTACTTGTGAGATTTTTCCATGTTGCTGCAAGGATTGGCAAGTTGCCTTTTCTTGGTATTTTCTTGTACACCTATAACACAATGTTTCTTCTTTCTGGCATTAATGGAGATCTGTATTTTTTTCTGTTTGAGGCCATTATGAGTAAAATATTTATGAACATTCATGTGCTGGTGTTTTGATGTCTTTGAAGCAAGGGAGGTAACTTGTCGGCTTGCTTATGCCATGATGAGTGAAAAGAAAGTGTATCTTGCTCTGTATATAAACATGTAATACACTTAATTTATGTAAGTAGCCAGATAGCCAAAATTTTTACTCATTTTCTGATAACATTTTCCAAAAAAAAAAAAAAAAAGCCACAATGAACCTGAAACTAGTGAAATTGGTGCATCAAATGCCTGGTTTAGTGAAGTAGTATGAATTTCCAGTGAATTCTCAGGGTCTCATCAGATATTTTGGTTCTAATTTAATCTTATTTTAATTAATTAATTTCAAGGTAAGGACTTACAGTCTTGCTCAGCAGTCAAGGTGTATCATGAACTCACTATGTAGCTAATGCTGGGCTTAAACTCTGCAATTCTCCGGCCTCATTCACCCAAGTATAGGTGTGCACCACTAAGTCCAACTTACGTGGTGATGCTGGGAGTTGAACCCAGGGCCTTTCGCTGTCTAGTCAGGTGGTTTAACTACTGAGCAACCTTGTCAGCCTTAATTTTACTCTTCTTGAGCTTAAGTGCTCTCAAACATACTGGCTGCCAAAAACCATTGACATGAATAAGACTTAATTGCGAAGCAAGGAATATTTATTTATTTTAGAGAAGACAGGTCTTATAAAAGTCACATGGACATGCTCAAATTTTTCTTAAAGTTGAAGGACAGATTGCATCTCCTTGAATTTTATTGGAATGTTGGTAGGTAATGTTTGTTTGTTTGCATGTTTATTTATTTGAGACAGGATTTCTCTCTGAACTCACGATGGAGCCCAAGCTGGCCTTAGATTCATGGCAATCCTCCTGTCTCAGCCTGCCAAATGTTGTGATTACAGGTGAGCAGCACCATGCCCTGCTTCTGTGGTGCTGGGGAATCGAACCTGGGTACTTAGCACTTGTTTTAGTGCTTGCTAGGCAAGTGCTTTAACTGCTAAGCCATTCCTCCAGCCCTGGTAACATGTTTATGAAAACTGAAAATGAAGTCACAAACATACAAATGTATTTTTTTTCATAAATCTGGAAACCTGTTTGCAAATTCCTGTATCAAACTGAAAAGTAAAACTGCCTGTTTTCACTGTCACAGGCCCCTCCTCAGCCATGTTGAAATGCACAAAATTGTTTGCCTTAATTTGAACTTTCCGTAACTAAAGTTTCATCTGAGGTACTGTTATACATTATAACACGTGTTAAACATTATAACATTATTAACATGTGTTAAACATTATATTGATAAGTTGTTTTTTTTTTTTTTACTTTGAAAGGAATGTTTAACTCAAATGAGCCCTCGACTCACTAAAAATGCGAAATCTGTAAGTCAGTTTTCATGAGAAGCTGTGGTACAAATTTCACTTTTGCTACCACAAATGACTTGATTTCATGTCACCAACCATAATAACTTGTTCCCATCTTGCTTATGATGCCTCCATAAGCAGCATCCATACTTTTAGAGAATTCCTGGGTTGTTCGTGATCTAATTCTTGGGCCTGTAAGAAATTCAGAATCCTGGTGACAATTTGAATGAAGTTATTTTTAAAGCTTTTGTGCATATATTTTCTTGATGTACTATTCAAGGATACTGTACTGAAAGTGGATTTTGGGTAGTATTTGTATCATTCTCTATTATTTTACATATTTCTCTTAATTCTACTGTCATTGGGGCACCATCAGTAATTATACCAAATATCACCAGGGGCAAAGAAGACCACTCCTTTTAATTTTTTTTTAATTTTTTTTTTTTGCTGCTCCATCTTGATCTCTTAGTATGGTTATTTATGTCTTTTAAGTGCACCAAGAAGCTTTATATTGTCATCAGTGCCTTGACTGACATTGTATTGAATACTGACTTTAGAGCAGAGACCCTGGACTACTTGTCCTTGTCCGCATTTGGACCCAGATAGCTTTGAATGTAACCTAACAAAAATTGATAGACTTTCTCATGACAGGATAAAATTTTTGTAACTCATTTGTGTGGTTTTCAAAGGCAAACTTTGCAGATGTCGATGAAACAAAATAGAATAATCCCAGTATTTTATGCCCACAAATATGGGAATATTATTCATAATTCACATTGTAATTTCAAACAGTTTGGCCAGGTAAACCAGAAAACACATGAAAATTAACCAATAGAATAAAGAGTGAGAGGTATTCGCACCACATTGTACTCTCTAGCTGCTTGTACACGTGCGTGGCTTCAGTTTGATGGTGGAGTACACTTTCCAGTGTGTTATCTTCTGAGTATAGTCAAATCGAAACCGTCCGACATGTGTGCACGGGACCACTTGGCAAATAAAAATGAAACAATTTCAACAATCTTTGTAAATGATAGGTATTTAACGTTATTTTTAATTATTTTATTATTATTCTTGTGAAAGAGAGTCTCTCCCTGTAGCCCAGGCTGGTCCTGAACTCACTATGGAGCCCAGGCTGGCCTTGGACTCATGGCAATCCTCTTGTCTCAACCTCTGGAATGCTGGGGTTACAAGCATGTGCCACCACTCCCAGTTTATGTTATGCTGAGGCATTGAACTCGGGTACTTAGTGCTTTACAAGCAAGCACTTTAACCGCTTCAAGTAAAATTAATGTCCCAATTTTTCATAACCTTTCTTTACATGAGCAAGATACATTAACGATTCTTGTTTCAAATTTGAAATAGTAGGAGAAACAAGAAATAAAGCTCAAGTTAGAATAATGGAGAGTTTCTATTCTGAGAAAGAGATAAGAAAAAAGAAGAAAACTAATTTTCAGATATTTGTGAAAATCGTCAGATGTACCAACAAGTGTATTACAGAAGCAGAAAAGATAAAAAAGAAGAGCTTAAAAAAGTGGGTTGAGAGAAAGAGCATATATTTCCAAATCACCTAATAAATGTTAAAATTGAATGAATGTAATTTAAGTTCTTAAATTTCTCTTTAAAATTTTGTATCTCTTTATTAATATATTTATGTGTTAAGAACTTGCTCCCAAAATTTTGTTTGTTCTTTGTATGGTTCCACTTAGCTTGAAGAAAAATTTAAATCTACTATATTTAATTATCAAAAGAAGTTTTTGAACATGTATTCAATATTTGTGCCTAACATGAACATACAATGTACACTAAAGTGTAATTTTTCATATTTGTTTCCTACTCGGTGTTATCTGGGTTTTTGTACATACTGTTAAAGCTATAAAGGAAAAGTTGTGTTCTACTGTTCTATAATCACATTATGAGCATTGAAAATCCATTTCATAAGTAGTTAATCATGTGAGGGACATGTAGATAACCTCTTTCTGGCAAGAAAGTCCTGGACAATAGTATAGAATATTTAAGTGAGAAAATAGTCAGAATCAAAATGAAATTATGTGTCAATTCTAATGACATAAATAAATGAATAAATCCAGGAAGCTATGAAGAGAGAATTCTCACATGACTGCCTGATAATAACTGTTGTGAAAGACTCCACAAGATCACAACCCTACACAAAGGCCACTGTGGCTTTCCTCAAAACACACTTCTACGAACCCATCAGTCTGCTCACTCTAGATTTGTGCCAACTTTGGGAGTGCCCTTGTAGCCAAGAACCATTGTTACAAACATCATATTTAATCTTCTTCATTCTATCTCCAGAATCTCCCATCTTTTTTCTTCTTTGAATATACACAGTTTACTTTGTAGTGTGCATTTCCAAGTAAAGGTCTTTTTAAAGAAAAATTCCCTTTAATTATTACTTACACTGACATAAACACACATTATAGTTTTGTTTTGAAGACACTGTAAGCTTTAGGAAATGACTGAAACTGAAGCACCAAACATAAGAGAAAAATGGGAAAGATAAAAAGCAGAAGACACTTGTGGTCTAATGGCCTCACTATGGAACAGAGTAGAGTGGTAGAATCTCTGCTAAGGATTTTAGAACCATTACTGAGCTTGAAGCAGAGAAATGGCACAAATTTTCAAAGGGAGAAACTATACAATCTCTTGAACTTCACTCAGGGTACTGCACTGAGAGTGGATTTGTTAAAAATGAATTTAAGGAGGCAGAATAAAAAAGGTTATTGTATTTTATCTTAAAGAAGTTAGAGGTGATGATAGATTAAATTGGTAGCAGGAGTGGAAATTAGAGGTAGTGGATGGATTTGCATTTGTTATTAAGAATAGAATGAACCTGTCTCAGTGAATGAATATGGAAGAGCAAGAGAGAGTGTTAACTAGTGAGAAATACTGGGTGAAGGACGACATCAAGCAAGGAAAAGAAAATAGGAGAGAGAGAGAGAGAGAGAGAGAGAGAGAGAGAGAGTTTGTATCTATGTATTAAGAGGAAAGACCAGAATTAGTCATGCAAGGATTCAGAAAGAGTGCAGACCTCTGACAGCCAAGACATTAAACCTAGTTGGGAACAAAATTTGTCAATACCTTGAACTTGGACTTCTCAGTTCCTCCAGAACAATAAGAAATACATTCTTTTTGTTTAAACCACCCAATAAGTTTTCTTTTATTACTGCAATAAGGACTGATTAAGACAGGAGCCAACAGGAAAGTAATCACAGGCTGTCTTA
The DNA here is from genome assembly GCA_004027205.1 of Ctenodactylus gundi. Taxonomy (NCBI): domain Eukaryota; kingdom Metazoa; phylum Chordata; class Mammalia; order Rodentia; family Ctenodactylidae; genus Ctenodactylus; species Ctenodactylus gundi. The sequence continues at coordinate 8,053 of PVKB01008206.1, read as the reverse complement.
CTACTGTTGCTACTAGTAATAATCTATTTTTTTTTTTTGCCTCTAACTCAAAAGTTTCATGACATCTTCCAGCACATAATATGCTAAGGTAAGGTGACAAAAGACTTAAATACAAGCTGAAGTTCTTAAATGTGTTTGACACCGAAACATTTTTTGGCACTGTATGAAAGAAACCTTTTGGAACACACTTGCAGTAGACTCCCTTGACCTTGATTTTGAAGATGTGAGTAGGTCAAGTGTATTCTCATTGGCCTGGGGAACATGTTACATAAGATGGCTCATATTTTTTGGCTTCTTATTATTAATTGATAGATAAAGTGCACTGATGCCCAGAATAGGGTGCACTGGATGGTGGGTATGAATAATACAAACACCAGGAAGTCAAACCCACACTGTAAGTGTCTCGGAACACTAAGATCAATCTTTACTTTTTTTCAAAGTAAGATCAGTACGTCCTCCTCTTCCGGGCAACTCCCTCTTTATTATTCCAGTCCGTGTGAGCCATTGTGATTTGAAAAAATAACTGTTCCGAGTCGCAGTGTGTTCCTGTGCGTCAATGTGTTAGAGTAATACAGTGTGATACAGAACAGGGAATTCACATTCTAATCCTTCATACCAATGTATTACGAACTCAGCAGCTTAAAACAATGCACATTTGTTTTTTCAAATTTATTATCATTTGTGAGGCAGGACCCAGGGTCTAGTTGTCTATGATTTCTGTTTGGAACCATATGCTCCTTCTCTCACTCCACCTTTTTTTCCAGCTCTTCAAGTGAAATTAATGTCCCAATTTTTCATAACCTTTTTTACACGAGCAAGATACATTAATGGTTCTTTTTGGTACAAGGACTGCCAATTTTTAAGAGTAGCTCAGATGCAGGGGAAAGCACATATTATAATTTTTAATCTTCAGAAGTGAAGACAAGATAATTTTAACAGTATCTTCAGGTCCTTCAATAGCTGAAGGGAGAAAACAAGAAAAGTTATTGTTTATGTTTCTTTAAACTACAGGGAAACACAGATTATGTTTAAAAGTACTTGTAAATAATTAGATTTTAACGGTGGAAGATTTCAAGCCCTATTAGCTAGCTATGTTTTTTCATATTTCTTGTATCACTGAAAGTGGAAATGAATCATGATAGTATTTTAGAGAAGAATTATATTGTATAAAAATAGCATGGCTGAAGTAATGGAAAGATATTTTGTCTTGTTGGCATAAGATCTTAAGTAGAATATGCCAGTAAGTATCATCTCTGAAACAATAATTTTTCTCGCTTCTACTAGGTTTTCAAAATTGTTAGCAAGCTTTGAAACTTTTCTATGCTCTTGTTGTTTATTGTTTTATTTCAATTCTTTATAAAATATTAAATGAAATTCAAGCTATATTGCATGGTGTAGACACAACAGATGCTTTGTAAATCTCTTAAAGTTATTCTAATTTTCCCCCAGTCAGATCAGCTGTTAATTAAGCTATGGTTCTTACAACAATAGAAAGTAGGCCTAAGTGTAATTTTTTTTTGCATCATGGCTTGATTATAACTATTCATTATTCCTATTTTCCATGTTCACCAAATGCTGTTGTAGCAGAAGTCTTTTCTACACTTACTAGTATGTAATGTTTTCATTTCTTAAAAGAGATTTCCATGAACTTCAAAGTTCACTTTGCTACAGTAGTAGCATAGTGCTATTTTTTTAACATCATGAGATAAGTCAGTTTTTCTATTGTCAGTTATCTTCAAAGGGCTTATGGTATACAGTAAGTGTAATTTTATTTTGGAGGATGAATGTCAGGACCATCAGTACAAAGATTGCTAGACTTTTTTTAATAGGTTTTTGCATGACATTGTAGTAACACATGAGATTAAAGTAATGACTCAATATGATAGCAATTATTTCAGTGAATATTACATAAAGAGCATTAGAAGGACTGGATGCTTATCACTAAACAAAATATAAAATTTTGTTAGCTCTTTAGCTAAATATAAAACAGCCACTTGTACTTTTTTTCTCAAAATAAACCAAACGTTTGTAGACATGTGTACTTTATTAGCTTAGGGTATTGTTGAATTAAAATTTCTCAAAAATAACTAGTGAAAAACATTTGGGTGTATAATTCTTATTACTGTATGTCTACTACCCCAACAAAACGAATGAAACTCTTCTGGCAATTACCTATATGAAAGAAAAGAGATATTGTCATTATTTAATATCCATGTGGACTTCAATGTGTGCCTCTATCTTACAAAGGTAGCCTGGTTCTTACATTTTCAGCAGCAAATTGGCTGTCACACTGACTCTTCGCTGTTGGATATTGTACTAATTACTCTTTCAAGCCTTATAACCATACCGTAAAGAACTCTTCCTCATATCTTACAGATGAAAAAACTAAGGCCTATCGAGGTTAAAATAATGTGCTCGTAGGCTCGGGGAATGGAGCAGATGTTAAAGCACTTGGGAAGGTCCTGAGTTTAATTCCCCACCATAACATATATCAGGCATAGTGGTGTACACCTGTAATCGCAGTAATTGGGAAGTTAAAACTGGAGGATTGTCTTAGGCCAAGGCCAGCCTGGGCCACATAGTGAGTTCAGGACCAGCCCAAACCAGAGAGTGAAACTCTATCTCAAAAAAAAAAAAAAGAAAAAGAAAAAGAAAAGAAAAGAAAAAGAAAAAATGGTTCATGAATATCAGAGGATCATGCCTTATTAAATATAATTCTGGTTCTAGAATATAAATCGTCTTTATGCCACACATATAATATAACTCAACTTTATTATACAAACATGCTACCCCTATAGAATAACTCAACTTTATTACAATAAAGACATCAATGCATTAGTAAATGTTTCATATTTTCATATTTTGTTACATTTTTTCTTCCCACAAACTTCGGAGTTAGACGACTTGCTCTGAAATTCTATGTACTTTATCAACATCTATTTCTATTAAAATCTGGGAACACTTCTTATGGAAGGAAGACGTCAGAAGTTGTCTAATTCACAAAAACACAAAATGAAACAAAACAAACCTATCAGTTGCTCTGAGAGAGGCATTTATTGACTTCTAAGAAGTCTGTTTTCACTGAAACAGAAAAACACAGGCTAACATGTTTTCATTTTCTGGCTTTTATTTTTAGATTCTATTACAATGTAGAATTCTCATGTATAGCTACCATATCATTTATGACAAACATTTGGAGCATTAGTAGATCTATGAAATTTGAAAAGAACTCTATGTAAACAGCAGTCTATTACCATGGCTATTCACTTATTTTTTTGAAACAGTTCTTGTTTTTCTCAAGAATGAAATAACATAGAGAACCAGAGAGATTTTTTTAAAAAATTGGTGGCTCTTTTATACAGGTCCTGAATGAAGGCCAGTTACAAATCCATCCTGATTTTGCTGGCCCTCTTTTCATTGCTTCCATTAGAATTTCCTTGAAATTGCTTTTAGAGATTTTTTATTCATATAATCATTTTATTTTCAGTCTTTGTAATAAACTATCAAAAAATCTATAAAATCATGCTGAAGATTTGTGGTGAGGACTTTCAAATGTTAGCATTTATAAACAGCCAGCAAGTCACCCATACTTTGTGCAAAGTAGGGAAACAGAAAAGTTGAAATGGAACACTCCAGCTTTCATCCAAATGACGTGTCTACATTTGTGCTGAAATGTGTTTCTGCCCACTGCTCACTGTATTCTGATTTAACCATTGCAGTGTGACCTTCACTCCACATTGTTAGGTGACCTAAGTTCAATGATTATGCAATTCAGTGTATTATTATGACAGTGCTTTCAATGGGTGTTTTAAAGTCAGTACAAATTAAATACCCATTAATAAAAGAATTTTATTATCCTCCAAGTTTTACCTAATCAGATCTTAGTGTCAAATATTGTCTTTAAGTGTGTGTGTGTGTGTGTGTGTGTGTGAATACACACACACACATATAAACTAATCATGTTATAATTGTTAAGAATTATATTTGAGCATGAAATTGATTCAGCAAGGAATAGAAAAAGAGAAAACTTTATTTTTTGACTGCTAAGAAAAGATTATATTGAAGAAACAGTTGCCATTTTCAAATTTTACATTAAAAAAAATCAAGCAATGTAAAACCATTAACAATATGTCATAGATACACCTGGACACCAAATCTCTTTTCATACTACAGAATATAAAAATCCACAATGTCGTTATATGGGTTTAAGACAATGAGGGTTGACTGAATTCAAATTAAGGTGATATTAATTTCATAATTGAATACATAAAATGTTTACATATAATACATTTTATGTGTTTTCCTAATCACAGATTATTTTCATCAGGGTTAGCAGATATGTGATGCATTGCTTTACATAATCTGATTGAATGCTGCCTGGTATCTTTCATATTAAGTTAAAAATTAACCTAAGATCAACAACTAAACCTAGATGTAAATGATGCTGGATCTAGTTTTAATTTTCTAGGTCCCTAAGACATGTGTTTAGCAGTGATTATCTTCTGTATGGATGTTTTAAACTATATCAAAATTTTAAAAATGTTCTAGACTCCAAGTTTTGTAGAAATCTCTCTTTTTCTCTTTGTGTTTCTTATAGCCATGGTTCTCAGGTCTTTCCCTTTCCCCTCATTTATGCTTTATCTCTTTATCTCTGTAGGCATGTCTAATTTTTTTTCTTAGTTGGATAAAACAAAATTTTGTTTTAGTTTATGAAACTATGCATAAATAAACTTATTCAGATAAGTGTATTATATGAGTAAAATTTATGCTGTTTTAGATTTTAAAAGTGATACAGTATATTCTCTATATGTATCTCAAAAATCCTCTCAGAAATCTACATGAGATCACTATCTGCTTACATGACTCAATTTTGAATTCTATATAGATAACTTGGTGGTAAAAGACACCATGTTCCAGGGTCAAAATCATAAGCAAATGCATCATGACTGCTTAATATTAAGTTACTCCTAACAAGTTTTCTCCTCCACCCCTGAGCCTAGGGGCGCTCTACCGGTGAGCTCTATCTCCACCCTTGTTTAAACTTTTTTCCAGTTTTGGGCCAGGGTTCTTTTCAAGGTTGTCTTTGAACTTGTGACCCCTTAGTCTTATCCTTCTGATGAACTAGAATTACACACATGTTCCACAGGATTTGGCTGAAGGGCTTTTCAAAAAATGAGATTTCTGATCCTTGTAAAACAATTACACCTAAAACAAAACAAATATATACTTTTAAATTTATAAGCCCAGGTCCTTTATTGATTAAAGCAAAGCCTATTTCATATCACACAATATTAAGAAGATAACAACATCCTTTTTTATTTTAGAGATGAAATAATAAGATTCAAATGGATTCCTTCCACAATAGGAAGGAAGGTCAGTAGCAGGAGAGAAACCCGAGGAGATTCACTGTTTCAATGCCACTCATTCATCCAAACACCCGACAATGAGGCAATGATTATCACCTGAAAGCTTTTACCAAGCCCACTGAGCACACTGCTTAAGAGATGAAGTGAACATTGTGCCTGAGTCATTATGTGCTCAAACAAATGTGTACTCTGATATCAAATGGCTAATTGCATATCAGGAAGGTTTCATTGAAGGGGAATATCATATTACTTAGAGCTAACGGAGGGCTAAACAAATTTCACAAGGAAGACCATGAAAGTAACAGAAGAGGGTGATTGATAGGTAGACGATTATCCGTATTGTCTGACAGCACAGACGAGTGTTAGACTTCACAAATAATGGTAAATAGACTTGTTGTTAATTGCTTCTTCCTTAATTAGTTTCATCTTTTTTTTTTTCCTTTGTGGGTTGTGACGTACAATTAGAATAATTTCTAAGGTTTTGTGGTTATTGTAGGAACAGAATGGGTGGGCAAAAGACTGGATGTGGTGCTGTGCACCCGTAGGCCCAGATGTTCGGTAAGTGAGTCGAGCACATCACTGGAGCCCAGGATTTCAAAAGTGACCTGGGCAAGACAACAAGGCTCCATCTCAAAACAAAACACAACAGAATAAGGCAAAAAGAAACGACCGGCTATGACGCACGACACTCTGGGTCTGTGATGCTAGAAGAGTGTGAGTACATGAATGAAATGGTAAATGAAAATGAAGGTAAATGAAAATTATTTGTTGAACTTAGCCTGCATGCACTTTTAATTCCAAGACATTTGATAGGCACATGTACATTGGGTCTGCCAGTATGTAAAATAAGTGTAAGCACCTCAAAATATAGAATGACCTCTGTGTATGGATGAGTGATTTTAGCTCCCTAATTACAAGGTGTTTTATGCAAATGTTGATTATTAATGTCTAATGCTGTCTACCAGGAAAGTCATAGCAAAGCCAAGGCAAAATACTTTTAATAATTTCTAAATAACAGATATTTTTCTATTTGTGTTTGTGTGAGGGTGTGCATCTGGATTTTTTTTTTTTGTATTTACATGAGAAATACGTATAATTACAATCTAGTGAAAAGATACCAAGGCAGATGTGAAAATTTCTACATTGTCTTCTGATTTAATACAAAAATTAAATCACCTTTGTTTGCTGCAATCAATAATACCTACAGAGTTACTCTGGTAAATCTTACAGAATTATTTACCAATGCAAAAATAGCCATCTGGGAATGCTGCCCCCGATCATAGAGATTTGTAGCTAATGACTGCATTGCCTCTGAGACGATTTTGATAAAAAGTTTGGCATAGACCTCCTTAAAAGTCTTATTAACACAAATTAATCACCTTCATAGGCTGTAAACAATATATCAAAATCGAAGCTCTATTTTTTGTTTTCTTTGCCATCTTTCCCTTTGTCTTCCTTTTCTCTTCTGTCTGTCTCATATTTCTCTTGGTCAGGCTTGGTTACACTATCATATGAAGGTGGGGAGACAGTGGACGGCGTCGCATCCGTTTTTTCTGGACTGGAGTTTCCATTAGCATTATCAAAAACAATATCTACTTTATTGGGCAAGTCATCATCCCTGTCTCCATCTTTTATGTATATACTTGATATGTTCTTGACATTTTTCTGTAAGCGGTAATGTCTGTAGGCTCTCTGAATAACAGTAGCAGATACATCTTCCTGCTTTCGTTTTAGTGTAGTTGTGATGGGTTCGTAGGACACTTTAGAAGGGTTTGCAGACATGAACCGCTCTTCCATCTGTGAACGGAGAGAATCCATCTCTCCACCTTCACCCAAAACCCGCTTGGTGAAAGCAAATAGGATGTCCAGGCAGTGGATCCGGTCTCCACTGACCATGGGCAGGTCCATGGCAATGAGCTGGACCTTGTTTGGTTTTGCTATGAGAAGAGGAGGGTCCAGGGCAGCTGCGAAATCCGAGAGTTTGGAGAACTCTATAAACTGAGTGGCATCGGGATCAAACTTCTCCCAGACCTCGTAGAACATCTCGAAGTCGTCCTCACTCAGAGGTTCAGTACTTTCTTCAGTGGCGACGCTGAAGTTCTCCAGGATGACGGCGATGTACATGTTCACCACAACTAGGAAGGAAATGATGATGTAACTGACAAAATAGAAGATGCCGACAGAGGGGTTCCCACAGTCGCCCTTCACGGAGCTGCCCGGGTGGATCGTGTCGGGGTCACAGTCGGGAGGTGCACTGTTCAGAATGGGGGCGAGCAGTCCGTCCCAGCCTGCAGACGTGGTGATTTGGAACAGGCAGATCATACTGTTGCCGAAGGTCTCAAAGTTGAACATGTCGTCGATCCCAGCTTCCTTTTTAACATAGGCAAAGTTGGACATTCCGAAGATGGCGTAGATGAACATGACCAGGAAGAGCAGGAGGCCGATGTTGAACAGCGCGGGCAGGGACATCATCAGAGCAAACAGCAGTGTGCGGATCCCCTTTGCCCCTTTGATCAGACGGAGGATTCGGCCGATCCTGGCAAGGCGGATCACTCGGAACAGGGTAGGGGACACAAAATACTTCTCTATCATCTCGGCGAGAAACATACCTATGTGAAAAGTGGGGGAAAAAGCATATCTATATATCCAGCTACAGTAATCATGATTCTAAATTTTTTTCTGCCATC
>PVKB01008205.1:0-20098 GCA_004027205.1 Ctenodactylus gundi | reverse complement strand
TGAGGTTAACACTCCAATTAACACTCCAGCAAGGAAGTGGACATGGTGTTAATATTCAGCCTGCTCACAGACACCTGGAAAAGGCCGTGGCCCACGTTAAGGGGAGCAGAACCACCAGAACTGCCACTCAAGTGATAAATAAAAGGCTCAAATAGCTGGCAGAAATGTGCCTGCTCTCATAGATGAAGGACTGAGAACATGAAACCCCAAGGTGACTGATCCACGAGGCCCAGGAACGTTGTGTTTACTCCAGTGATAAGATTCCCCCAGCCTCGGTGAGAGCTCAGCCAGCGCTGATGGTGGGAGAGGCTCTTACAGAACCATGCTCCTAACGCTAACAGGGATGATGGAGTCCTGACGTAATCGAGTCCAGTGGACAGGGCTCCACAGGCAGAAGCAAAGCGGGAGAGATTATGGTTATCTGTGGCAAAAACAGATGTAAGCCACAGCAGCCAGGGACTTTGTTCCCAGCTCGAATTACAGAGATTGTAATTGAACACGATGCTCCTGGGGATGAGAGATAGCCTAATTCATGCAACCAAAGGGAAAAGGGAAGGCCAATAGAGCCTTCATACAGCTGTCCCTATTTAGAGTCTCATCCCTTGCCTTGTTTCCTTTGGCTGAAATGGAGGCCAGACCTCATCAGAATGACCCCACCGCATCACAGCAAATGCATGTGGCAGACATTTCGCCTAGTTTATCTTCAGAGGGATCTGGAGTCACGTATCCTGTACAGTGAGGGAAGAGGAGTAATGAGACATTCCAAGGACCGTTGGACACAGGATACAAGTCAACCTTCAAAGCCAAACATCATCCTAGGGGCCAGGGAACAACAGGGGTCGAGGGGTAGGAAAGTCTCATACTGGGTCCACTGTGTCCACAGGCCCACCCGATGGTCATTTTGCCAATCCATGAATGTATAAAGGGGAGGGCATGCTTGGCATTTGGGTTGGCCCTCACATGGCCTGTGGGAAAGTGGCAAGCAGCAGTGGCAAGCTCTGAAATGGCTTTCGCTGGCCGAAACAATAAATCAAAAAAAAAAAAAAAAAGCCAGACTCAGGGGAAGGGGGGTGGAGCTGGTAGAGATGAGTGCCACGTATACAGAGGAAAGGGTGCAGAGACAGAGTTGCCTTTAAATGGTACCCTCATTCATATCACATGTGGTTTGGGCACAAAGGAGAGGGATCCTAGCAGAAGACAATGAGTTACCACACATTTAACCAGATAGTAGCTCCCAGTACAACTGCTTTGCCTGAACAGCTTTCTGGATATTTTCCTTGGAGCAGACAAACAGGATATCATATACCATCATGGATCTGGCAAATATTTTTGCATTCCTCAGGAAGCAAGAGAAATAATTATGTTTACATTTACAGTCTCGCCCCAGGGCAAACTCTTTCATCTTTCCGTCATAGTCAAAGACGACAAAGGGCTCCGAGTAGAATTACGACTCTTAAAATCAAATCTGAGCCATGTAAACAAATAAATCTTGCAGAGTTATGAGCAAGAGTAGATCAAATAAATGTGCTTCCAAGGAACTGACTTCACGGGCAACATGATGAGCCCAGGGGTCCTCTCTGGAATGAAAGTTCTGTGAATTTGTACTTGTTGCTGGGTACCCCCTCTCCTTTCTCTGGATCAACTGGCACAAGAAACCCTGAAAGCGATGAAGGCTACTTGCCCAAAGCCTTCCAGCGTCTCTCTTAGGGCACAGCTTTCTCCCCTGCTACAAGGCCTGACACCACCTTTTAGCTCTTTGCATTTAGCGTAGATGCGGACCTCTTCTCAAGCCGCAGGAAGGCTGCTCTTCCTTACCAGAACTACACAAGGGCCCTGCTGCTTCCTGCATTCATAATTGTTTCCTTGAAACTCCCCTGCGTTACCTCCACTTCCTACCTCCGGTGTCCCAGGAATCCTTGACCCAGTCTCTGAGGCCTCCCTTATTTAACCTTTCCTGAGGCGTCAGCCCTGCAAACACACTCAGCTGCCTCAGAATTGCCCAACTTCCTTCAGAAGAACATTCTAACTTTCTTCCTGGACTGATCTTGATCTTTCAGTAGAACCCTGCACTGGTGACAGATTCTTGCTTATACGGAGTTTGAGGTGATCTTTCAGGCATATCCAGTCATGAGTTATGATGAGTAGAAAGTCTACAATTATTTAACAATGTAAGAGTCTTTCTTCCCCTACATATTTTTTTCTCCACCTATTTTTTTTGCACAAGTATCTGAGTTTCTACTATTTTCCAACGACTCTGTTTGTGCTGAGAAATACAGCGGCAACATTTAGATCCAAGCTAACTTCTTGCCTGCAAGATTAGAAGTATCTTTAGTGTCATGAGATACAAAGTCTTTATGATGAATGTCCCAATCTCAGTGACATACCAGGAGGCCTCATCTCACTCTACATGGAGTCATACTCACCATTCTGATTTATTATAATAAAAAGATGCAGAGGAAAATCAAATAAGTAAGATCCATGGGACACAGTCCAGAGAAACAGGGGCCAAGCTCCAAGAGGTTTTTCTCAGTGGGATCGTCCAGGATGCACAAGAAGTTGTGACAACTTTGAATCATTGTCAACCAAGGAATCTCTTTAAAGACTCACTGTAGGATTCTTAACGTAGGCAGTCATGTAGGCACCACCTTCTACCATATACCAAAATTCTAGAATCCCAGAAAAAAAATAAAAGCAGGTTTCTGGCATAAACCACAGTGTGCAAAGCGTTTAGATATAGTTAGTAACTCTTATCAGCGAGGGAGGGTTGGCAACTGTCCTGAAATCCCAGTGCCCACATGCCAGTCAAGGGCCAAGCAGACTTTTTCAAGGAGAGCAGACTCAGGCCTGATGTTTTAATTCTTTTCTATGGATTGGCAACTTGAAACTCAAGAAAATATATTTCAAGGATGAGGAAAAAACAGACATTTTCAGAGTAACAAAATAGGGGGTTTGCTGCCATCAGAGGATGGCACATTCTAAAGTATTTAGGCAGGAGGAAAGCAACCCGGGGAGAGGTCCAGAAAGCCCAGAAAGAGCATGGAACATTGACGGTGCAGGAGCTGCAAGGCTTCAAAGAACCAGGTGAACAGCAGCATGGAAGAGGACGTGAGATGTGCACACTCAAACATTCTTGGTGGTTTCGAGGACAGTAAGCTATTGGCTCACTTTAAACATTCATAATTATCAATGTAGCAATACCTAAAGTAAAAATTATTAGACTAGAAATACAAAGCCCATGCTTGCATAAGTAAAAAAAGTAGAAAGTAAATGTAATCAACACCCCCCAAAGCCAGAGAGAAATAAAAGTAGAAGAAAATGCAGCTGCAAAGTACCAAATGAGATGGTCGAAACAATCTAGATCGCTGATTATTACAACAGATATCACAGATCATTGATTATTAGATAAATTGTAGTAGAATGTATAATACGCACCAAGTGAAAGTTTTAATATAAAAGACAAAGATTGTTAGACTAGGTGATAGAAAATTCACCTTTATATGGTTGATGAGAAATATCTAAATATTTAATTCCCAGAAAGGTATAAAGTAGAGGAAGACAAAAAGGATATGTTTGAACCAGTCAAGGAAAAGTGAAGAGAGACGACCATGCCAATGTCAGAAAAAAAGAACTTGAGGCAAAAGGCGTGATGAAGAGGGAAGGAGAAACGTGCCAACATGATGAAAGTCTTAACTCACCACGATCATGAAATAAATACAAGCTTATGTGTATGGAACTGCATGGCCTCAGGGCACTGTGTCTAAATGGGTAAAACTGTGAGGAGAAAACAATGCTACTGTCCATGGGATGTTTTCCCCATCACTTTCTATAATACTGAGATCAAGGTCTTATTGTTTTAACTAAAGTTTGTAGCTAACAAGCTTCAATTGATGGGCAGACGAAGAAGATTAGCGTGCACGTAGCCATGGAGATCACATTGCTCTGAATCTCGGAACATGTATGAAGTATATCACACTAGGACTCATGGACGATGTCATGCAATCTAAGGAGATTGATGTTACTTTCTGACCATCATTCAATTAAATCCAAAGAGATTTACCGAAAGAAAGAAGAATTCCATCATTGGAAGTTCAAGGAATTTACTTCCCAAGAACTCATGTCAAAGAAGAAAGCACAGTGGAGATTTGTTAATATGCACGGATGAAAATATATTTCATGAAATATATAAATAAATAAATAAATAAATAAATAAATGGCACGGATGAAAAACAGGTGTGGCGATGCAGGCTTGTAATCGAAGTACCCTGGGAGGCTGAGGCAGGAGGATCACAGTTTTCAACCTGGCATGGGCAACTTAGTGATTTAGCAAAACTTTGCTTAAAAAAAAATTGGAGTTGCAGGTCAGTGTGAAGATCTTGTGTCAGAATCACACACACACACACACACACACACACACACACACACACAAGACTACCTTATCATAAATGCTTTCTATATATGAATATCCTAAAATATTCTCGTTAGAGAAAAATAAAGACTACAAGTTAAAGAGCTAAAATCAAAGAGCACGCTGTTGGGGCCACACATACATGCCACCACTGTCGACATTGCCACAGAATGACCAACGGAGTTCTGAAAAGCTGGGCTAACCGACATCCCTCAGCTGAGTCATCCTGCCAACATGGCTGTGCCTGCCCCGAGGTGGACACTCTCTGGTAGGCACTGACTTGAGACAGGAAGAAAGCCACACCTTGCGTCTAGGCACACAGGTTCTTCCAAAGCCTCTCCCTCGGCTTCCTTGTGGCCAGTTTTCTTGCCTCACTCCTTCCAGGTCTGTGAACAACTAGCCAAGTCACTCACAGATGCTCAGAGTCCCTCCTGTACCTCCTGCTGGGGTCTGGGTAAGTTTTAATTGTGTCTCCCTCCTCCCCAGAGATTTGGTGTTCAAGGCTTGGTTCCCAGGTGGCGCTTTTGGGAGGTGGTGGGACCTTCAAGAGATTCTTAGGTTATTCTGAGCATGCTTTTGAAAGGTAGTTCTTATGAGATCTTGAAAAGTGGTTGTCAAAAAAAGAGGGAAGCCTGACCCATTCTGCCCTCCCTTTTCTCCTGTTTAAAGATATAACTACTTGCTTGTTCCCATGCATTGTTGACCATCTGCTATTCACCGTGACGTCCTCACTAGGACCAAGTCCAGACAGGCACAATGGCCCTGAACTTCTAAAACTATGAGCTAAACCCCTTTTTCATTGTAAGTAGCCTGCAATAGGCATTTTGTTGCAGTGACAAAGAGTTGATTTTTATTTTTTTAATGAAACTCTGAAGCCCAGGCTGTTGTGAATTCACTATATAGCCCAGGCTGGCCTTGAACTCACAGAAATCCTCCTGCCTCCGTCTCCCAGGTACTGGAGTTATGGGTACACGCCAACATGCCCAGCTTATGTGGTGCTGGGAATCCAAATCCAGGGCCTTGCACTTCCCAGGCAGCACCGTAAGAGCTGAGCTACGCCCAAGGCGCTGACTAATAACACCTACTCCTGGCCTCTCTTCCTCCATTCAAAGTAGACAGCCAAATAAATACGACTCTGACCACTGGCAAGACTGCTTGCTCTCTGATGCTATTTTTAAGGCCACCTGGAGAGAAGCTGTCATGTGACACTGGTCCATTGGTCTGTTTCTGCTCATTCCAAGGAAGCCCAAGATTTTTGTTCCTTCAGTTGATCACACGGCCCCACCTGAGGCCAGAGGCATGAACTGAGTGACGGCTTTAGTGTAACAGAGCAGAAAGACACAGAGATCTGTGCATGGATTCGCCTGACTGCCAGTGTCCCCTGGACCTGCTCCCAATTACCACTTCCATCAGACCTGAAAGGCAGCTCTGGTTGCACGGTCATTGGTGCCTCAAGGTCAATTTCAAAGCGTCTTTTAGAGCCTAATGGCAGGACAGGAGCTGCTTTTCAAATAAATGGCAAATAGTTGCCCAGAAGAGGTAGAATTTGCTTCAGATTTCCAGGTTCGGTCCTGCCACTTTTTTGTTGCCCCTGGTGGCACTGGGGATTGAACCCAGGACCTTCCCATTGACCTAAATTCGCAGTGCATTTTAATTTTCATTTAAGACAAGGTCTCACTAAGTTGCTACATTTCCCAGACTGGGCCAGAACGTGGTGAGTCTCCTGCGTCAGCTACCAGAGTGCTAGGATTACAGGCCTGTGTCACCATGCCCAGTTTGTCCTGCAACTCTTGTACTGGACCTTCCCGGGATGCCATATTAGCATTTCCATCTCCCACAGACACCATTGTACCGGCTGCACAGAAGCCAAGGAGCAGGGCAGTCTGCCACACAACCTGAGTCCTGTGAAGGAGCTCGAAAATAGATCAGTCAGTGCTGAATTGCCAATTAGGTACATGATGCACCCCAATCCCTAGAGTTCCAACAAAGGTTATACCTTTTATTTAGTATCAGGCTTTTTTTTTTTTTTTTTTGAGATACAGCATCTTGTCAGAGACCAATAGGCCCAGGTCTCTCTATGTATGTCAGGCTGGTCCTGAACTAGCCCAGGCTGGCCTCAAAAACATGCCTGTCTACCTGTCTCAACCTCCTGAATGCCGGGATTATAGGCATGTGCCCCCACACCCAGTTTATGTGATGATGGGGAATCGAGCCCAGGGACTTGTGCTTGCTAGGCAAGTGGCTTAACCACAGAGCTCCACTCCCAGCCTGACCCTGGAAATTTTCACCAATATGGCAAAGCTCTTCTCTTAGGAGAAGAGACCTTATCTTCCAGCAGCTGTCATCTGATCATTCAGAGTACTTGCTGTATTTTGTTTTATCATCTGTAGAATGTCAGGACCATCCTCCAAGTCCCTGTGGAATATACCATGTTCAGGAAGAGTTCATATTACATTGAGGCAAGGTAATCGATCCATTCTACTCTTTCCCGAGACAGATAAAAATAACTCCGAGCCTCTTTGTGGATGACGACTAAAACGATTGCATTCACCAGCTCAATCACTGTGTCCCAAGTGACAGGTAGAAGTCCCGCCTGGCCGCTGCAACTGAGGCAGCACTTGGTGAAGCTCATGGAACAAAGGCCACGGTCATCCACTGCAATCTACAGGGGTCTTGTGTTTTTGTAGCTATGAACCAAAGACAGCACCACCACCACCACCACCATTACTTTTGCATTTTTAGTCTTTAATGGTGGCAATCGCTGCCTTTTTTTGAGAAAGGATCTTGCTCTGTAGTCCAAGCTGGTCCTGAACTCATTATGGAGCCCAGGCTGGTCTTGAACTAACAGCAATCCTTCTGCCTCAGCCTCCTCAGTGTTGAGATTACAGGCGTGCACCACCACGCCCAGTTTGTGTGGTGCTGGGGAACTGAACCCAGGGTCTTTAGCTTGCTAGGCATGTGCTTTAACCTCTGAGCTATCCCTCCAGCCCAATCTCTGCATTTCTTTCCCAGATGTGGAATATTGTTTAATACATCTTTTTGATACGTAATGCTTGCTCTTCCTGACATAACTGGTGAGAGAACCGATATGGAAGCTCTGCTAGTTGTTACACACATTCATCCCGATTATGAGATTGAGAAAGAGCAGCATCGTGACACCAGCACAGGGCGGGACGAGGGGTATTATCACCTCTCCACAGACCTACTTCAGGCAGGGAGCCACAGTGGCATTCCAGACCTCCTGCCGCTTCCAAACCTGTGATTCCAGGGCCCTTAAGAAATCTAGACATTCCTTTCTGCTGGTCTTCCCCCCCCCCCCCCCCCCCCCCCCCCAGTAGTTCAGCTCAGGCAGAGGCCTTACTTGGAGGAGCTGCCTTCGGCTCCGTGGAACAGCGCCCCCTGCTGGTCAGGAGAGAGCAAGCATCTTAGAGAACGTTAGGAAACAGCCTTAGTTTCGTTTCAAAAAGGCGATGGGGTGCTGTACGTTTACTTCATTTGCGGTTTAAGTGCAAAGTAATGATGAGGTCCCAAAAGACTAACGAAAGTATGAGGTCAGTGATGTTAAGTGAGCTAAGTGCTTTCTATCAACCAGCTCCTCTGGTGAGTCTCCTTACTCTTGATTAGTAGGATTAGGTTACATAGTCTGGATTTTTTTTTCCCTCTTATACACGATGCATACTGCATCTCTCAGTCAGCCCTGTGTTTTTAAAATTTGTCGATGGCTTGTTTGCTACGCCAAGGTTTTACATCTTGATGTAGACAAGTTTACCCAGCTTTTTCAGATGCATTATCCATTTGTATTAGATTTTCTTGCTTTAATGAAATAAACAATTCCTATACATTTTTCCAATATGTTTTCTGTTTTTTATTTAGTTGTTTAATATATCTAGATCATTCTTATTAAAATTTGTATTCTTAAAACTTTATTATTAACGTTTTTTCCTTTGCCATTGATTTTAGATTTAGAGGCCAAATTTGCACAACCAAACCAGGCCTGGTGGCACAGGCTGCAATCCCTTTACTCTGGGAGGCTGAGGCAGTGGAGCTCGAGTTTGAGCCCAGCCTGAGCAACTTAGCAACTTAGTAAGACGTTATCTCAAAAATTAAAAATGGGACAAGTTTGTATCTCAGTACAAAGGCCTTGGGTTGGATCTCTCTAGTATCAAAAAATGGGGTTGTGAAGTCTGGGGGTGAGCTTGGTGCAAAAGTACTGGGCACAATCCCCAATATCACCAAAAAAAACAATACTTGCACATGCAAATGGCTGTCCCTTCAGGTATCCATTCTATTACATGAATTTATTTTCTGGTCTTGTTATGTTAGCACATTACTCTAATAACTGCACCATAAAATGTTTCACATAACTTTAAATTATCTTTAAATTATTTATAATACATAGTCTGTGTAGATGCCATGTACATAATTTCATACTGGAGTGTTTAGAGAATAACACTAAAAGAATCTGTGCATGTTCTATATAGATGCATCTTGTTTTCAAATATTTTTGCTCTGTAGCTGGTTAAATACATAAGCAAGAAACCCACAAATATGTAAGACAAACTGCAATATGCTGTTAATATCTTGTGATTGTACCAATCCTCTATTTTAAAATTATCCTATCACTTCCTTTTTTTTGGTACCAGGACCAAATACAGAGCCTTCGCACCGAGCTACATCCCCAGCCCATTTTCAAATTTTGATTTAAAGACGGGGTCTCATTATATTTCCAAGTTGCCCAGGCTGGGCTCAAACTTGCAGTTCTATTGCCTCAGCCTCCCAAAGTGCTAGGATTGTAGGCCTATGTCCCTGGGCCTGGTACCACTTCCCCTTTTACAACTATAGAGCACAATGTGACTTTTAACCTAAATCTTTGCTGATTTAAAAAATTATTTCCTGGACTGAGAATTGGCATTATGTCACAGAGCTACATCCCAGCTCGTTTTTAGGTTTCTCTTTTGAGACAAGGTCTGATTAAGCTGTGGAGGTTAGCCTCGCCCTTGTGGTCCTTCCACATCCGCTGCCCAAGTCGTGGGATGACGGGAGTGTGCCATCATGCCCCACTTCCCAGGCCTTGCAGCTGTGCTTACTCCTAGTAGCTATGACTGAAGGCTGATCTCTTACACCGGTACTACATTCAAAAACAATAATCTGTAAATTAAATAGTAGGGTAAAGTGTGAGGTCAGCAAAGGACCCCAGAGGAACAAATTAAAGTTCATTGCCCCCATGACCTTGTGCCTGGGTAGCAGGCCCAGGCATAAGGGATAAGGGATAAAAAGGAGTGATTACGGGGTGGACAGAGCTGTTATGTAACATGGGCGGATTAGCTAGTCTGAGGGTCAGGGACTGGGCTGCTTAACTATTGTGTGGGTTGGGGATTGGGCAGAAGAGGCCAAAGCAGAGTTGCCTGGCAAGCTGAAAGAGGAGCAAGATCCACCTTGGGGGTCAGGGTTGTCATCATCAGTGGGCCAATTGCTGAGTCCAGCAAAATCACTATGCCAGGGCCAGGGAAGTCAGGTTACTATGGCAGGAAGGAATGTGGGAGTAACTGTCTGCAAGCCAAGGGCATCCACGAGAGCCACGCTCTGTGCCTGTGTGTGCAAGCAGTGTAGAAGTTCAGTACAGGAGTTACAGCACAGGAATCCCACATGCGGAGTCCACACATACGGTTAAAGTATAAGGCCAGTTGTACACACTCATTCTCTGAAAAGGGGCAAGCCATTTGTATGCTCTGAGCCTTGGCATCTAAAATCTCAGCCTACTTCCAAGAAATATTATGAATTATTAAATCATGTAAAACACTTGAAAGTAAATTAGAAAAATCAGGGGCGTTATGAAATGTAAGTTATTAAATATTGATGAAAGTGGTAATAGTGACTGAGGCTTATAATCTCTTCCTAAAAGAATGGGAAAATGGTATTGGTGGTTGTTAGGCTGTGTAACAGTGGGTTATGCAGCATATGAAGTGCTTGATAGGCTTAATTTTTACATATCCTCACAATGATCAGGTGAGTATTTTTAGCTTCGTCTTACAAATGAGAATGTAGACTCCAAGAAGCTTAAAAAAACCATCATTACCACACCACCGCCCTCCAAAAATACAGGAAACGAATGCAGTCAGGAATCTGGCTCAATCGATAGCCTTTCTCGAAGCCTGTGGTCCTTCCCTAAAGGTCACGCCAGGGAGGCTGGCTCTTCTATTTCCGAAACAGACAGCAAGAGTGTCCCAGAGTCTGCCAGAGATTGAGGAGCTATGATGGTCAAAAGTGGTGGGCAGCCAACTTGTGCAGAGCGAGTGGAGCCAGGGCCCCTGCAAAAGTGGCTTATTTCACTGCATGACTGAGAGGGCCCAACTTTTGGCAGGAGCCCCAAGTCCGGCACGCAGTGGAGATTTCACATGGAAACACGGTCCTGTATTTGTGGTCAGTATATGAGGCAAGTGCAGTGCTGTGTTCGGTACAATGGCAGATCCAGGGACAATAGGACAACAGAGCTTGGGCAGAGCTCGGGTCCAGCCTGTCCTTGTCTTCTCTTCCAGTCAGTCACCGCAGTAAGGCAGAGTTTTGTCTGCTTTGTTCACTGACTTGCATAACCCCAGCCCTTCACTCTGTGCCCCTAGCCCTTGGTGAACGTATATGGAAGTACTTGGCAGAATGAATGAATGAATGAACCAGCTAGCTTTTAAAATCTATAAGTATTTTTTTAAAAAACAAGTTTAAAATTGAGATATGTCACATACGATCAAATTCAAACTTTCAGGGTGCACTAATCAGTGGCGTATGGTATATTCACAGGATCATACAGCCCTTAAAGCTAACTCCAGAACCTTTCTATCATCCTGCAAAGAAATACTAGACCCATTAGTATTCATTTCCTAATTCCTTCTTCCTCCAGCTCTTGGCAATTACTAGCCTACTTTTCTTCCAGAAATTGTCTATTCTGGGTATTTCATATAAACTGAATCATGCATATATGCTTGCTATGACTGGCTTCTTTCACTTAGCATACTTCCATACTTCCAAGGTTCTTGCATATCATAACATGGATCAGTACTGTACTTTGTGGATGAGAAATATTCCTTTATATGTCTGGGCCTGGCGTAATTCCGGTATTTGGGAGGCTGAGACTCAAAGACTGCAAGTTCAAGTGCAGCTTGGGCAATTTAGCAACTTAGCAAGACCTTGTTGCAAAATCAAAAATAGAAACAGGCTGGGGATATTCCTTTTTGTGAAAAGGCTACATTTAGTTTATTCATTTGTTGATAAATATTTGCATTGGTTCAACTTTTTGGCTAATAATGATGTTTCTATAAATATTCGTGAACACTTTTTTTTTGTATGTCAGGTAGAAAACACCTAGGAATGGAATTGCTGAGCTGTCTGGTTTCTATATTTAACTGATGTGTGTGTGTGTGTGTGTGTGTGTGTGTGTGTGTGTGTACATATATATTGTGGTTTGGATCTGGAATGTCCTCCAAAAGAGTCATTTATTTGCATTTTATGGATTATCTATGGAACCATGTGCTTGGATGTTATGTTACAGATTATCTATGGAACCATGTGCTGTTTGTTAGGAGATTGGGCCTGGTCTGGAGGGGTGGATTCTGGTCGTGTGGTGGATTGTGGGTGTATGGTAGAAAACAGGCATGTGGTAGATTGTAGATTACAATCTTATGGTGGATTAGGGGCTTAAACCTAGAAGGGGAAGAGCACTGAGACTGGACCCAGAAGGGGCGGATCACTGGGACAGGAACTGGAAGAGTATATGCTACTTCCTCCCTTCCTCCCTTCACATAGCTTCTTGTGTGCAGTGCCGCGAGAAGCTGTTTCCTCCTCGGCCTCTACCGTGTGCTTCCAGCATTGCCAGCCACTGAAACTGTGAGCTAAAATAAACTTTTTCTTCTCTGATTTGTATATGCTGGGCATTTTGTCACAGCAACAAAAGAGAAAGGTAATATGATTTTACTTTGTTCACTTTATTTTAACCTCCGGCATAAAACCATAAAAATTGGAGGTACTAACAGGTAACCATGTAATGTTTCAACTCACACCTACACTTTGCAATATTTAAACCAGGTTAAACATATCTATATCCCCAAACATTTATTATTTCTTTGTAGTGAAAAAATTTAAAGTTCTTCTAGATGTTCAGTTGTACAGCACATTATTATTATCTGTAGTCGCACTGTTGTGAACCTCTTGCTTCTGTATGACCTACCACCTATCCAGGAAGCTTTCCATCTTTGAGGGACTGTCGGAGTAGTTCCCACCAGCTAACACCACCCCTTTCACCTTTTCATTGGAAAAGTCCTGTGAATTCCATAGATGTTTGCATATTTCCCAGTTCCCCACAGCGTCAAGCACCTCTTTCCTTGCTTTGCCAATTATGTAAAAATCTTGGTGTTTGAAATAAGTGGTTTTGCTGAAATGAAGGCAAAAGCCCCTTACAAGACATTCAGGCATTATGAATTTCATTGTTGCTGCCTGTCTTACTGTTCCTCCCACAGCACACATCACACAAACATGAGCAGCAAATAACAAGCACAGCCCCCTCTGATGCGCTGCCGACTTGCCACACACGGAAGCCGCAGCTCTACACATTTTTTAAAAAAACTTTATATCATATTCTATTTATCAAAACAGGAAGATAGTGTATATTTGCTTAGAGGCTTGCTAGCTTGACTTACTACTTTTGAATATTGGGTATGTTGGTTTAAAGGCTTCCCCTTGGATTAAGGTCACGGCTGCAAATTATAGGCCCAGCTGGAAGCTGCCTATATCTGCTTTGAGATCAAGTCGTCTGATCTCCCTTTTCTCCTGACAGATATTAAAATGAAAACACATTCAGTGGGCCGGCTACAGGCTTAGGGTTAAGTTAAAAGACGAAGAGCAACTCTTCCAAACCAACTTAATAAGACCGAGTCACCATTTGATAGAGGTGGGCCTGCCCCCTTCCGTCTTCAGGGACCATACTGTCACACACTCAAAAGCACGAGGCCGACTTGCTGTGGCAGACACCTGCTGCTCTGTGCAACAGCCCGAGCCTGTTTCGAGTTGATTCTGCCTAGCCCACTGCTCACCTCTGAGATTTTCTCAAGGGCTCTGATTAAATGTTGGCACGTAGAATGAAACCGTGTCTGGTGGATGCTTCCAAACGGAGGCGGCTCTGACGCCTAAGAAAGCCCCGTGCAGATGGCAGCCTGGGGCAGCAAGGCCCACAAAGCCCTCCGCTTGCCAGGAAGGACATCCACACAATTTCCTCCGTGCATGATGTAAATTCGCAAATTGGTAAGAGCTGGGAGACATCATTTTGGAATCCACAGACATTGATAGAAACCAACAAAATGCTTTCATGAAGTTCCCCAATTCTCACGGAAAACGTAAAAACATCAAGATCCTTAAAATGTGCACGCTCACAGTTGAGTTCAAAAGCCTAATCAGAATATAAAGTTTTAGGTTCTTTTTTGAGTGAATTGAAAACTTAAGTATTTGATTTCTTTTCATCATTCCTACCTTCTTTCCTACCGTGCTGAAGAGATGAAAAGGTCAAGTTCGGGGACTGCAAGACTTGGGGTGTGTGTTGGGGGTGTCAGTTCCTTCCAAGCAAAGAAGCCAAACCCCTAAAGGCGGCAGCTGGCCTGGAAGCTTTGCACTCGCAGGGGCACGTGATGTGTGCTGCAGGACTCACGTCTAAGTAAGGGCGGCATCTGTAGACCATAGGAACGGTACAAGGATGGCCATGACAGTAAGGACCCAACCCACGAGATACAGCAAGATCAACCCTCTCTGTCTCGGCTGTAATTGTATGCATAATCCAGGCTTAAAAGAGAGCGACTGTTGTCTGGGGGGGGGGGAGGAAGCAAATAATAAAATAATAAAAATACTGAACTTTTCCCTTTACTTTTTCTTTGGAATACTGTATGCAAAGAGCTTGACAGATTTAATATTTGACTGAAAAAAAAACCCCTAATCTGTATGTTATTCATGATCTTTAAAGATGCTGCATTGAGCCGGGTCCAGTGGCACAGTCCTGTAATCTCAGTCTGGGAGGCTGAGACAGGAAGATGAGAAGTTTGAGCCCACGTTGGGCAATTCAGCAACTTAGTGAGACCTTATCTCAAAATAAAAAATGGGCTGGGATATAGCTCAGTGCAAAGGCTATGGGCTCAATTCCCAGTTCAAAAAAAATTTTTTTAAATACTGCCCCAGGGCTGGAGGAATGGTTCAGCAGTTAAAGCGCTTGAGCAAGTGCTAAGCCAAGTGCTGAGTACCCGAGTTCAATTCCCCAGCACCACATAAGCAGGGCGTGGTGGTGCACACCTGTAATCCCAGCACTCGGGAGGCTGAGACAGGAGGATTGCCGTGAGTCCAAGGCCAGCCTGGGCTTGAAGTGAATTCAGGACCAGCCTGGACCACAGATTGAGACCCTGTCTCAAAAAAATAAAATAAAAATAAAAAAAATACTGCCCCAAAATGATTAATAAGATGTTTAATTCAAGAGGTTACCAGTTGAATTGTATTTTAAATCATCAAATTGCACCTTGAGTCTACCTTTATTTAGAAAATATAATCTTTCTGGTCTGTAGATTAAAAAATAAAACAGAAAAATAGGAATATGGCCCAGGTGACATTATCAAAAATCTCATCTGTAAAGTTTTAAAAAATATTTTATAAGCTTATTCCTTTTCCTTCAACATTTAACTTCGAAAATTTCCAAGCCTGCCAAAAAGCTGACCTAATAAGGCAGGTTATGGGCACAAATATCGAAGGTGGGAGCTAAAGAAGTCCATCAGATATCAAGACTAGGGAATCTCACTCAGCTGACTTCCAGGATTCCCTGTTGGCAAATCTGAAGTCAACAGCAAAGGCTGTAGTCAGATGGAAGAGGACTCAGGGGAGCCTGACTAAAATTTGCACAAGTGAATCTTGGTTTGGGTGGACCTGTCCAGAGCTGCGGAAAAGATCACAGAAGATTGCAGCCACATGAAGGTCACGGTGGCCTTGGAAGCTGTGAAGCTTTTGAGGGTACTTTTCATAAAGTCCTATGTATGTGCTAAAATACTTAATTTTAGATAGAATTTCTCCTGTAGCTACATATAAGGAAACAGTGGCCATAAAAAGAACAAAGGGGGAGCTAGGGATGTGACTTAGCAGGAGAGCACGGGCCTAGAATGTGGAAGGCTGTGGGTTCAGTTCTCAGCACAGAAGAAAAAGGAATAGCTGTAAAGTTAAAATTTTAGATGAGAAAAGGAAAGGGTAGAACAACATATATATAGAAAGTTAACATTTGTATAAAAAGGAGGGGCTAAAAATAAGCACATATACATGTGGGAGTGTGCCTGTGTATGCATTTGCTGGTGTATACTTAAGAGGTTTCTAGAAGGTTATACAAGAAAGTGGTAACACTGGTTGTCTACAAGGAGAGAAGCTGAGACCCAGATCAGTGGTGAAAGGGAGTATTTTCAGTTCACAGACTTTTGTACCTTTTGAATTTTGTGCCATGTGCAAGTATTATTATTGTAAAAGAGTAAAAATTAATAAACAAATACAAATTCTTTATCCTTGCATAACAATTTGTATTTTATTGCACATTTATTTAAATAGCAATACAGGATCTATCTCATAGTTTCAAATTTTTCACACAAACCATTATTTGTCCAATGTTTCAGATGATTCATTATCGTAAGCAGTGCTATATGGATGTCCCTGTACATTCACAGGAGTGTACACACAGGTTTCTGTAGCATAAATTCCTACAAAGGGAACACGATGCTTCCACATTGCCTTCCAGGAAGGCTGTCCCCCACACAAGCCATCACTGCATGTTCTACAACAGACTGTTCTTCCTAAACTGTGTGTCTTATGTGGCAGGAACCACACAGAACGTTCACTTCCCTTCTCATGCAGCACACAGGTAGGCTACATTTCTGAGTAACCCTTGGAGTGAGGTAGGGGTTGAGCCCAGAGAAATGGAGTGAGCACCTTTGATGATTCTGTTAATGCCATTTGGGGCAGGAAAGGAAGAAGCAGCAGTTGGCCAGTAGACCTAGGACCCTTAACCCTTCATGCTGTCACTCGTCTGCAGTCCTCTGACCCCACCACAACAGCTACAGCCCACTTACCAGGATGGGATCTGAAAAGAACATGGCAGTCACTTCCTTCACTCATCAAAAATATTTAACGAACAAATATCTACTGTGCACCAGATACTCTCCTAAATGTTCTGGATACAGTAGTGAACAAATAAGACAAAGATGTCTCCCTTCAAAGTTCCCAGCCTAGTAGGGGGAGGGAAAGACAGATAAAAAATCTAACAGATCAGTCTTTTAGCTTAGTGGTCCCCAACTTGTTTTTCTTTTTCACACTAGGAGCCAGTTTACTTGAAGACCATTCTCCCAAGGAGAGCGAAACACTTGTAAGGCAGTGGGCTGTTGGAGGATGGCTTTGAAATGGTGAACAGCAGCAGGCGGGGAGCGGGAGTGAAGCTTCCTCTCCTGTCAGGTCAGCAGCAGCACTAGAATCTAAAAGGAGGGTGCTGACCAGACACAGAACGTCACTCACTGCCCACCTCCTGGTCGCTGTTCCTCTGGCTCCGGGGCCCAGTCCTTCCAGGGCTATGGTCCAGTACCAGCCTGTGCCAGAGGCTAGAGATCTCTGCCTTAGATGGTGTGTGGAGATGATGAGGGTAAAGGACTCAAGTACCAATTAGCAGAAGCACAAGGCTGGGGTAGCTGCTTTGATAAGCAGTTGTGTAAGAAGGTGAACATCTGCACAAAGACTTGAACATGACACAGTCAAACCATCCCTTTATCTGGGAGGGTTCCCAGTAGAACAATTCTGCAAAGACCTTGAGGTGGAACCACACCTAGAGTGTCCAAAGAGCAGGAAAGAGTGTAGATGCCCAAGAACCTGGAAGGAAATGAGGTCTGAGAAGTGATGAAGAAGAGGATGCAGCCAGGCACGATGGTGCAGGCCTGTAATCCTAGCACTCTGGGAGGCTGAGGCAGGAAGATCAAACGTTCAAGATCAGCATGGGCAATTTAGTAACTTAGTGAGAACCTGTCTCAAAATAGAATAAATAAAATAAAATGAACTGGAGATGTAGCTCAGTGTAAAGGCTTTGGGATTGATGCCCAGTGCCACAGAAGAGAATGCCCCGTTGCATCAGGCTTTGGAAGCCAGTCCAAGGACTTTGGCACTTGCTCTGAGACTTATGCCTTCACACAGTTTTAGACAGAAAAGCGGGACATGTTCTGAACTTTCCGAGTCCTCACTGCTATATTTCTCCTGAGCCATACTTTGTGACTCATGATTCTGAATCACCCACTCCTTCATCCTTCCAAAATAACACAAGAGTGCTAATGAAGTAATTATAGTTGTGTGTTAACATTCTGCCTTTCACTGTGGATTAAGTGTTGAGCTTTGTATCGACACAGCGCTGGTTTAATTTTTACCAAAGTGAGTATTGGTAAAAAAAAAAAAAAAAAAAAAAAAAAAAAAAAAAAAAAAAGACCCTGTCTTTTTTTTTGTAAGGGTCCAGAGAGTGCAGAAGGGAAAGCTAATGATGTCACTGCCTGCATAACTATGACCCAGACATCACCGAAAACAAGGCCTACAGAGTGTTGTTTCAGTGACAAGTGGAAGCACTCACACATATGGATAATGAGGCAAGTGACCAGACAGCTTGTACTGCACAATATACAGAAGAATGTGGGCTTGCCCATCGTGACAAGGACCTATAGAAGCACATACGGAGAGTGACTCTTAGGAGTTCGGGCTGCCAAGATGGCCTTCTACTTCTAAATCAATCAAATGCAATTTTTGTTGCTGTTTTCTTGCTATCCCCAGAGAACACTAATTTTCCATCAAAAATCGTAGCTAGCCAGGCAGAGTGATATAGACCTCTAATCCCACCACTTGGGAGGGCTGAGACAGGAAGATTGCAAGTTTGAGCCCAGCTTGGGCAAGTTAGTGACTTAGTGAGACTTTTATTTCAAATTAAAGATAAAAAAAAAGGGTTAAGGATATAGCTTAGTGTGAAGTACCACACAGACACGCACACATGCACACGCATGCACACATACACACACTAGCAGCTTCTGCCAGGTGTAGTGGCACATAGCTGTAATCCCATGACTCTGGAAGGCTCAGACAGGAAAAGGATTATGACTTGAAGCCTAGCTTGGATAAATTAGCAGGATCGTGTCTCAAAATAATACATAAATGAATGAATGAATAAATAAATAAATAAGGACTGTGGTTTTATCTCAGTGCAAAGGCCTTGGGTTCAACCCCCAGTGTCTCTCCCTCCTACTCAACAAAAATAAGCACCTGCTGAATTAGTTTGGGCACACCACACAACATGCATGTATTATCATAATGTTCCCACTCACACAGCGTCACACTGCTCTGTGACATTACATTTCCTGATTCGGATGTTGCAATTCAATGTCTGGGGGATGAACAAAAGGGGGAAATTCTAGTAATTCAGTGTTGGCCCTTCCTGGTCAAAGCGGAGCCTACTGAGGTCTTAGCAATAATCTTGGCCTGGCAATTAAACAAGGGCAGCAACAGGGCAGGGTCCCTCCAGCTCTTATATACTTAACTTTGGAAACTGGAGTTTAAAATCATCTTCTGGAGTCCGATGAGGATTACAATCAAACTTCAGAAGACATAAGCAAGACTGCTTACGCCCAGGAGGAATCTAGCCTCTGCTTTAGACATGGTGGTGTATGCCTGTAATCCCAGGAAGGCTGCAGCAGGACAGGTGCAGGTTCCAGGCCAGCCTGGGCAACTCAGGATAATCTTGTCTCATAATTTTTTTAAATGAAGGGCCAGGGATGTAGCTCAATGCTGAGAGTGCTTGCCCAGCACATGTGAGGACTTGGGATCTATTTATAGTGAAGGAAAAAAAATGAATCTAGATTTTATTATTTATCTGCATACTTGGTATACAAATGTAGATTTTGTCACATCGCCTTGTCTACAAGTTTCTTATGAAAGGAAATAAAACGATCTTATGTGCCTCAAAATAAGATACTACAGACAGCACTACTAAAGGGAATGTGATTTACTTGCCTGTGGTACTGAGCCTTGCATAATGTGCATTTTGGGTCATTTTCCTTTTCCTCAAAATGTGCAGAGACATGTAATGTAGCTTGTTGATGTTGTTGTTTTTCTTTATCGCATAAAATTCACTTTGCATGCATCTCAGCCTCATCATACCCTCATTATACTGTTTCTTGCTGACAGTCCAATGTGATTACATCAAGCTAAACACCCCCTCAAAAAAAAAGCACTGAACATGGAAGACTTAGAGATTTTAAATTCACTACTACATAAAAGAAGCCAGTAGTGGTGACACATGATTGTAATCCCAGCACTCTGGGAACTGAGGCAGGAGAAGTCAAAAATTTGAACCTAGCCTGAATAACTTAGCAACTTAGCAAGACCCTGTTTCAAAATTCTATTAAAAAAGGTTAAGGATGTAGTTCAGTGCACGTACAATAGGTTCAGTCTTTGGTACAAAAAAGCCAAGTGCAGAGGCACATCTCTGTAATCTCAGCACTCTGGAAGGCTGAGACAGGCTCAGGATGGCAAATCGGAACCCTGCCTGGACAGCTTAGCAAGATGGGATGAGGATATAGCTCAGTGTAAAGGCCCTGGACTCAATCTCTAGTACCACAAAAAATAAAA
>PVKB01008204.1:0-20100 GCA_004027205.1 Ctenodactylus gundi | reverse complement strand
TCCTTCAGCACCGATGACAGGTTGGTGATGAGTGTGGTGCCCTGGCAGGAGGTGGCTGGCATGAGGTTGGACTGGCATGGAGGATACAACCCTGCCAATGCACACACCTGCGCAGATTCTACCTGCCACACACCTGGACGCCTTCTGGTAACCCTGAGCTTCAGAAATTCCCAGCACCCTCTGATCCCAAGGCAGGGGTGCCCACAGTACCACCCGCCTCTCTGGGCAGTAGCTCCCTAACACCTGTGCATTGGCTTAGGTCAATGTCCCATAACCCCATAGGCTATTTGGGAAAAGACGTGGCATCACACACTAGCAGGCTGGGCCTGGCAGGACCTACAGAATCAAAGATCAGGGTCACAGCATGCTGCCTGGCTCACGTGGCAGTGGCCATGACAGGGAAGGAGAGGACAGGCCCACCTTGGGGATGAGGAAGCCCTGGACTTCAATGTCACGGGTTGTCATGTGAGGCAGATTCACTGGAATGACGTCCGCAAAGCGCTGCACCTCGTGAATGACAGCGTTGGTGAAGGGCATGCGGGCCTGGTCCCCCATCTCTGGGCGCCGCGCCTGTCCTATGACGTCATCGATCTCCTGTTGGACACGGCCTGGACAGCCCCACAGCAGGGTCAGTTCCAGGGGGCGGCGCCCTGACCCCTCCTCGCTGTGCTAAGGGCTGTGCCCAGGTAAGGAGGGCGTCACTCTTCCAGGAGCCTGGACTAAGCCTGTGATTGCAGCCACTAGAGTCCCAGCTCAGCTCAGGACGCTACATCTCACTTTCGCACTACCCAGCCCCAGCCAGGCTCACGCTGCACATCCGGGTGCAGGATCATGAGGAGCAGGGCCCAGGCCAGCGTTGTGGACGTGGTCACCATGCCCGCGGTGAACAGGTCAGACACCACCATGCGCAGGTTCTCGTCACTGAAGCTGCTGCCGGGGTTCCCCTTGGTCTGGGCGGGCAGAGTGTGTGTCTCAGCGGGGAGAAGGAAGTTCTAACTCACCTCCCATTTTGCCCTCAGCAGCCTGGCTCTGGATCACTACAAGATACACAGCCTGCATGCCTCAGAGGACCCCCAGCCCACTACAACTCACCCACCTGTGGCAGCTCCCCTCACCTTCTCCACCTCAGCCAGGAAGGCATCAGTCAGGTCTCGGGGTGGCTGGGCCGGGTCCCGGGTCATCCTGTGCTCAGTCACGAGCTCATCCAGCAGAGCCAAGAAGGCCTTCTGCCCAGAAAAGACCTTGCCAGGCAGCCCTGGGATACGCAGCAGCACAGGGACTGCGTTCAGCACCTGTGACAGCCAGAGGGGACCTGGGTCCTTCCTGTGTTCGCTGCTCACCTGGACCAGAGTCAGGGCTCGGCATTTCCCCAGGAGGACCCAGGGCCTGCCTGTCTCCACTGGCTCTTACGCCTTCTCCCAGTGCCAGCCTCCGGGCTCCCTCCTAGCCACGGGCTTCAAGAAGAATCTCTTATTATGGAAAGCTCTTAAATCTGTGTGGCTTTCAACATGGACAGGACACACAGGCTCTTACTCTGCCCGGAATCCTGACCCCGGGCCACCTCTCCCATCTGTGTGGTCCTGGACTTGTCCACCTCCAGGCCTTTCCTCCTGCAGTGGCCTCTCCTAGTTGGCCCCTGTCCACATCCCCTACATATAAATATTTCTCCTTGGAGACCCTACTGCACAAGGCTGGCCCTGCACAGACTGTCCTTAATTTTGTACCTCTGGCACAAAGCCAGTCTCCTCCTTCATAGCGTCCTCTAGCAGGTCCAACATCCTGGCCAAGAGCGCGTCATCGTACTCAAAGCGGCGCGCGTAGATGAGGGAGGCGATCACGTTGCACACCGCCTTGTTCAGGAGGGCGCTGGGGCTAAAGGGGTGTCCTGGGGACACAGACATGGGTCAGTGGGACCCCCTTGTCTCCCAGCCATCTTCGACCTTGTTGTGCCCCTCAGCTCATCACCCACCAGCCTGCTCGGCGAAGGCAGCACAGAGGCAGGTGGCCTCCTCGGTCACCCACTGCTCCAGCGACTTTTTGCCCAAACCGAAGTTGCGCAGGGTGGACACGGAGAAGCGCCGCTGCTCACGCCAGCGGGGGCCGTATTTTGCCAGGATCACCCCTAGGGATGAGGCGGGTGTGTATGAGTAAGTGTGATCGTTAATCCTGAGATGTTAACTTCATTCGATTAAAAAACACCCAGCGGATTAGGAAAGGCTGCTCCTTGTAGGTGTGGTGGGTGCTGGGGGCCTGGCCCAGGCCTGGGGTCTTGCTCTTTCTCTTGGGCACTGACCCTCTGCTCTGCTTTCTGGCTCCCACGAACTGAGCAGCTTTATGCTGTCACACCATTCAGTCTCCTGGAATATTCTTGCCTTTCTGCCAGCTGACTACGGACTGAGTTCCCTGAAACCAAGAGCCAAATCAAACCTGTCCCCCTTTAACTGGCAGGTGTTAGGTACTGTGTCTCAGGGGCAAGACAGCTGACCAATATGGCAACCAGGTGCACTTGGCTACCGCCTTTGTGATCCCACCATTCCTCTCTTATCCTCCCAAAACCTTTCTGAATTTGCACAGTCTCCCTCCCTGGGCCTCACCTACATCAAGCCCTCACTTTCCTCTGGTCACTGCTGCCCACATCTGCCCTCCACACCAAGCCTCCTCAGCCCCTTGGCCATTTGCCTTGTGATTGTGGTCCGAAGCCCAGGTGTTCATAGATTGGTGCCCCTGGCCGATCCGCGGTGTCCTCGCTGTGGTTCACCAGTGCCTCGCGCACAGCTGCCAGTCCATTGAGCACAACCACTGGTGTCCACACCAGCTGTAGGCTGAACACATCCCCGTAGCGCCTCCGAAGCTACAGGCAGAAGGTCATGGTGCTCCTTAAGCCAGGGTCCTAGCCGCACTGAAGGACCCAGGCGCAGCACACAAACCTTGAAAGACTCAAGATGAGCTGAGCAATGATGAAATCTTTTATTTTATTTTTAAAATTTTCCCATTTTCAAATTTTCATATCACCTCTCTTTTCCTTTCCCACCCTCTCACCTCCCCCTTTCCCTTTCTACAAAGTCCATCTTCTTCCTTTCTTCTGAATCTCTTACTTTTTTTTTTTTAAATCTTTGCAGTGCTAGGGATTGAGCTCAAGGATCCCATGTGATTGACAAGCGCTCTATCCCTCGGCTCCATGACTAGCCCAGGATCTGGCTAAAGGGTCACACACTCTTAGGACACGGGATCACTACAGATATGAACACTCGGCTGTGACTTGTCAGTGTGAGAAAGAGTAGGGCCCAGCAGCAGCCCGCTGTGGTGATGAGGAAGCTCGGGGTTGCACGGTACGCGGTGAGGCCGAAGGTTCCACAGCGACGGAGCACACAGAGCAGGGCGAAGTCCTTCTTTCAACCTCAAGTCCCTGACGCAATGTCGTTCAGGACCCTGACCCGGCTCCTGCCAGGACCTTCCTCTCGGACGTCATCAGAAGGCAACTGGGACCTACACAATAACTTCTGCCTGCCTACCTGTACCCCAAACCTGCTGTCACATTCACACCTACCTGCCAGCCTTTTCCTTCCTGCACTTTATCCCAACAAATGCACACGCCCCGCTGAGCCCTCCAGGAGCCCTTCCCACTCTCTTCCTCTAGGGGCCCAGCTTCCCATTCCGCCTGTGGCTTCACCCACCACCCACTGTACAGAGTCACCATGACCTCCGACTCCCTTCACCCCACCTCTCTCACCTTGGAGAAAGACTTTATCAAGTCTTGAAAGTCCAGCTGCAGCAGGTTGCCCAGCCCGGGCAGTGGCACGGGGCCTGGCGGGTAGCAAGTAGCCCAGCGCTGGCGCCGGTGCATCAGGTCCACCAGGAGCAGGAAGACGGCCACGGCCACGGCCACAGGAAGCAGTGTGTCCCCCGTCAGCAGCCCCATGGCTGCCTCGCCACCCACTGGGCTCCCCTAGACACAGCTAGCAGCTCTCACCCCTGCAGGCACCTAGGAGCAGGCAGCACATCATTACAGATCGCATGAAGGATTCGAGCGGCTGGGCTGTCCTCTCACACACGGGAGCCAACCAGATCTGTTGATCATGCAGACAGAGGGGAAGGGAGAGGCCAGGACAGGCAGGGCAGGGAGGGCAGGGCAGGGCAGGGCAGGGCAGCTACAGAAGACTTTGCCTCTCCTGCCCTCCCCACGTGATACTCAAGATGGGGATGGGGATGTGAGGGCAGAGCTTACTGCAAGCTGGACGCACTGGTTGCGCCGGGCCAACCCCAGAGAGTGATGGGAACATGACATGTGCATCCTGCCCTGAGGTGCATGATGTAGAAGAGGCAGAAGTCAGAGAGATGGCATGCCAAGGCAGCAGAGCTCTGAGAGGCTGGGGACCGTCTCCAGGTCGGAGTGGGACTTCCTCTGGGGCTTCGTGAAGGAGTTTGTTGGGTGGTGGAGACACTGACTGGCACTGGTGGCCAAGGCAAACTTCTATGGGATGAGAATACTCCTAGAATGTCCTCTGAGGTGGGTGAGGGACAGTAGGAGGGAGGCAGCTGTAGCCTTGGGATTCGCAGGCCTGAGGACCAGGTTCAATGTCACATCACATCAACTGACCAGGAGTACTAGACCCATACACACCCCAGGGACTTTTCGGAACTGTCCTGTGGCCTCCCCGCTGGCCTCAGCTGAATATTTTGGCTTAGTTGGCAGCAACTTCTAATCTAGGACTTTCAGAGAATCGTGGCAGGTCTGCTGGAATGATTGGGTGTTTGGCACATGGTGCCCACGGTCTTCATTCACCCTTTCCTTTCTGGAGTGCCGAGCCCACCCCAAGCATGCATCCTAACGGGGGTATGAAGGTGCAGGGATAGGCGCATCTGCAATTCAGGAGAGGCATCCTTGTGCCAGGGTCCTGGGGTCAGGACAGTGCAGCCAGAGGAAAATCTGGAATAATAAGGCCTGTGCTTTCCAATGGTCATTATTACCTTGGTGCCAGGCACTGCTGCTTATACCCCACCACAATTCCAACTCACTAATTGCCCTCATGGCCATCAAAGGCAGGTGGCTTTATGTCCCCATGGCAAAGGAGATATCATGCAATGAGGTCAAAGTCACAGCACAGATTAAGGTCTTTATCCAAGCCACATTCTCTGTGCTACAGCTGTATATATTTTGGACATGACAGTCTAGTAATTACCAGTAGAGAAGTTCCTGGATTTATTGTTTTAGAAAAATATCCCCTAGCCTGCCCTACCCCAACACTGGGACACGTCATGGGGTAAAATGTAGTGTGTCACGGTGGAGTCTGTCGGCACGGCCACAGGAAACATATCACTTCAAAACAGAAGAGCCAGGAAGTAGACCTGGTGACGTACGCCTCCAATCCCAGCACCAGGGAGGCTGAAGCAGGAGGATCATGAACTTGAGGCCAACCAGGGCTACACAATGAGACCTCGTGTCAGAAAACCAAAAGAAAAATAAAGGTAAATTTAAAAAGCCACAAGGAAGTATTTAGATGGTCTAGGCCTGTGTGTGTTCCTCAATAGAGCCCCAGAGGACCAAAATACATTTGTGAGACTCCTGGAAACTCATTAGAAACCTGCAGCACCCAGCCACGGCAGAATTGGGGTTTTGCTGGCCTTGGCCCTATTCCCAGCTGGGTCTAGCTGTGCCATTGGGGAAGAGACAGCTGTTTACAATTTGCAAGATGCAAACATTCCGGAGATGGCTGCAGAAAAATGTGGGCAACTAACACAAATGCTTCTCACACTGCTTACAAAGAGGAAGAAACACTTCCTAACTCAACCTATAAGGCTAATATTAGTCTGACTCCAAGGTCACACAGAGACGCTACACGAAAAGCAAACTGCAGAACCCTTACAACTATTATCCCTTAGGAATACTGCTCTATTTTCAAGACAATACAAGCAATGGTGTATAAAAAAATCATACTCAAGGACAGAGTCCTGGAATTCCATGAGAATACAAAACATGGAAACTGACCAGCGCACCACATTAACAGAATCAAAGACAAAACCACATTATCATCTCGATTAACACAGAAAAAGCATTTGACAAGATTTCATGTCCATTTGTGTCTTTAAAAAAACCTCCAATTAAGGAGGAGGAATTGTAATGATATAATTATATAGTATAATTACAATTATAATAATAGCTGTTTATGAAAATCCAATAGCTAATGCCATATGCGTGGTGAGAAATCAGAAGCTTCTACTCTACGATCAGGAACAACACAAGGGAGCCTGCCTGCCTGCTTCTGCTCAACCTGGCCTGGGTGTCCTCAGCAGAGCACCTGGGGAAGAAAGGAAATAAAAGACATTCAGGTTGGACAAGAGGTCACATATGTGACCAAGATGATATGGTCTGTTACGTGGAAAAAACAAGTATTTAGAAACTCACTCTCAGAACTTAGAAAAAATCTCAGCAAAGCAGAGGATACAAAGTCAGCACACAAAAATCTGTCCAGAACACGTCTAACTGGAGATTAATGAAGTTATAGGCTGCTACAACATTCAGAGCTGGTGGATGAGACCCATGTGCCTGTCACCGATGACATGATTTGTAAGGTGGAGCGCTTTGGGGATGCTGTCCACTGTCTGTTCCATATGACATTCTCCCTGGGAACCTCCCGCCCCTACTCAGCAATGCTGTCTAGCCTCTGGCCCCAGCATGGGCCTTGCTACCCAGCTGGAGATGGCATGAGTGCAAGCCACACTGACTATTGGATTAGCACATGCCTGTTTATGAGAATTTATTTCTAGAAGATACTGTATGTCTTTTTTACTCCACCTGCATACTGTCTGGATTATGATAGCGCTGCATGGTTGGTCCCAAACATGGCTCAACACACTATCTCTTGACTTCATAATTTTGTAGAAACTCTGTACATTCTATAGAATCTGTATATCAGGCTTTGAATTTTGATCTTTTCTTAAGCTAGCAATATGTGCTAGAATGCTCTGGTGATGCTGGTGGCAAGAATGGATGCAGCTCCCCAGGTGCCACGCGGTGACCAGGTGCTACTCTTCAGTGTACTGCGGCAGTATGATGTTCGGTAGGTGCGGGATACTAAAAGCATGTTTAGCTTACAGTATGTCTGTCAGAACACAGTCCCATCATAGGTCAAGAATAAGCTGAGTAAATCTTGAAATCAAGAAGTGTGAGTCTTCTGAGCTTGTTCTTTTTGTTTTGGCCACTGGAGACCTTTGACATTCCATAGGCATTTTAGAAAGAAAGCAATTTTCTATTTATGTAAAGAACACTGGAATTTTTATAGAACTTGCATTTAATGCATGAATCACTTTGAACACTAGGGACATGCTGCTATTTTATTTCAATCTTTAAACAATAAATGATAGTTTTTACTCTTTCATGTCATACATACTTTTTTCAATGTATTTATTTATATCTTCTTTAAATTCCTGCTGCTCCTCCATGTAAATCCTTCTCCCCGAGCTTCCGCTGCACAAAGGTGGCCTGATACCGTTTCCCCTGGGGTCACACCCCTTCACCACGGAGCCAGTGGCCTCCGCGAGCACAGGTTATCACTGTGGCAGCAGCACACACAGACGAGGAAGGCAATCACACCGTGCACTGCTTTGCTCAGGTGGGCCCTGGGGCTGAACGAGTGTCCTAGGAGCTGGTGCCACATCAGGGGGTTGGCCTCTTCTACCTGCTACCTGCCTGCATTGTCCTTCCACTGTATCTCATCCCATCAACTATCGGCCTGGTTAAAGAGAGGCAGAGGCAGGCGGCCTCTTCTGCCACTCACTGCTTCAGCAACCGCGACCTCGGGTGCAGGTACACAGTGTGGACAAGGCATCACTGCTCACGCCAGGTGCATGATCAGGCACCGGGAACATCCCTGGGGTCGGGTGGGCATATGCGCAGGAGTAAGCACATCTGGCTCCTGGCCATGCACTCAGTGCCTCTGCAATTTTCCTTCTCCTCTGTGTCCAGGCTGGCCCCTGAGCCATCCACAAATGTCGCCTCTCCAGGGTCTTGCACACTCCTAGTTTCCAGGAATTCACCAGCTCTCCCCTGTATCCCCGGATCAGTTACCACCTCCATTTGGCCTTGATCTTTGGTTGCTGCCCACCAGTTTCTGCTCTGATGCTCCTCCTGACCCACGGTCCTTTACTTGGGATTTTGGTCTGAAGCATAGGTGTTCAGACGTGGGTACCAACACCAGCAGGCTGTTTCTGTTGTCCTCACAGAGGTCCCCCATAACTTCTGCAGATCTGGTGCTAAGCCTTCTCTCCTACCCTGCTTACTTTGGCTGGAACTTAGGACCTCACGCATGCTAGGTAAGCACTTCAGAAGTGTGCCCACGCCCCATGCCCACCAGTGATCTGTGATCTGTTGTCCCTTGTTTTTTACGTACTAGGGAATGAACCCAGGAAATGCTGAGCTACATTCCAAACCCATTCTATTCCATTCTGTTCTGTTCCACGTAGACAAGCTCTTGCTCAGTTGCCGTAGCCGGCTTGGAACCTGTGGTTCTCTTGCCTTGGTCTGTCTAGACATTACACGGTCTCACAGGTTTTGTATTGGTTCTTTGAAGAGATTTTAACAAACTCCTTCAAAGACTTGGTCTTACATTTTCAACATCAGTGGCAGTTCCCATTAACTGCTGATTTTCCTGTATACGGGCTGTTCTTTCCGCTTCCTTCCTATGGCTCATGGATTTTTTTTTTTATAAAGAAATCGGACATTTCAAAAACTATAATGTGGTTACCCTGGAAACCAGACTCCTTCCCTGCCCTGAGTCCATTATCTTTGTTGCTGGTTACAGCTGGAGTCGTTTTGTGGCTTAGTAACTCGGCAGAATTCATTCCGCAAAGTCTCCCTTCGGTCTTGTTATGTCTGATGACCGAAATGTCTACTCAGTTACTTTAGTGTTCACCTAATGACCAGGCAGAGAGGTTCCTGATTTCTGGAACCAGTCTTTTCTAGGGGGCTTCCTATGATCCTTGGGGCATACCTCAACTCTCAGCCAGGCACTTTAAACCTCACTTCAGCTTTCGCTTCCTGTTTGCTTCCAAGACCAGTGAGAGGCGAGAGCTGGGAGCCCCTCAGACCTCCAGAGTATGCACACAAGTGCAGAGTAGCACATATGCTACATGTGTGCATGGTCTCCCAGGTCACCAGAAATGAGTCAAAACTTTACAAGCCCCTATGAGACAATTAGCAACCACCTTGATGGGACAAAAGTCTGGGACAACAAACGCTTGGGTATAACAAAATACTGCACTTTGTCGTATTGTATGTCTTCTTTATGTTCTTACGTTTTCCCAACAGACTTGTCATAAGACCATAATAAAATCATGGAGGCGCAATGTTTTCACAAGATCAGAAACCTGTCACCAACTATAAGTCTAAACAAACCCTCTAGCATCACTTGTTCTTTGTAGACTTGAAGGTTACCCAGCTGGGTAATACATTATTAGTTTCCCATTAGTTTTGCTGTAGATAATACCTCTGATCTGTGGGTCATGCTCACGCTGCCTAGCTTATTTCTCCGTGATCTGAAAGTCACTACAGCTGAGGACACTGAACGGGGGACCTACAGGTGGCTGACGGATGCTTGGGTCAGTACAAGAAGGCTTGGCATCTCAGTCTTCAGTGTCTCTGTGCTACCTTAGCCATGGAGTCAGAATGTATTTGGCTTTATCTTATCTGTTGGAACTGGTGGGGTTTTTTTTTTCTCTCTCTTTTCTCTTTGTCCTACCTGAGCCTTTTGCCCTTTCCCTCCGGCTCCTTCCTAAGGCCAGAATGTTTTGTGCAGGATGATGGCACAAGCCACCTACAATATTTGTCTCATTCATGCTCCTACCCACATTGGGTCAAATAATCCCATTGGATATCACCTATGCACATATCAGGTTTGCAGTCTGTCCTTTCAAACTTTAGGTTATGTATACAACTTGTTCCAACCATTTTCATTTGCCTCAGGCAGCTCTGATTTTCAGCAAGGCTTCCAATAAACTCTCCTGAGGAAAATTCTCACTAGCAGAGCCTTCAGAACAAATATATGCAACCTTCCCTGCAGCTGCAACTGCCTCCATACCATATGCTTTCTCAGATGGATACCAGGCTTACCGGCCATGCAAGTCTCTCTTTGTCAAGGTTATTGCCAAGCTGAAGGGTGGGGAGTGCTCAGGATTAGAGGTTATAGAGACAACAACGGCAATCTGCCAAGTACTTACATGAGAACTCCAGGTAATATGGCTGTGCCCCAGCCAAGCCTACTCAGCATAACTGTATTTACCACAGCCTGGCTGAGTAGACTCAAGGCTACACTGTCAGAAGGCCAAGGGAAAACACAGGGCCTAAGCTACTCTATGTTCCCTACGGGTGAGTCTGAATACTTTCTTTCTGTTTTTTTTTAATTCCTTTCCTTCCTGTTTTTTTTTTTGTTGTTGTTATTCATTTGTTTTGTTTTTTTGATGTTCAAGAATTTGAACGCAAGTCCTTATGAATGATAAACATAGCATCTATCAGTGGGCTACATAACCACCTTGAAGTCTGGTGATTTCGGCCGGTTTTTTCACGGCTTTCTTGGAGTACCAAATTTTCCTTCATATCACTGCTCACACGAGGAGTCATTCAGAGCCCTTATAAGTCTTACAATATCCTCACTCAGACTTGACTGAGAATTTCATTGGGTATAGAATTTTCCATTTGAAAAATTTTTACTACCAAGGACTGAGCGTATGTCCCACGGTCTTCCATCACCGAGGGCAGGTGCTGGGAAGTCTGGCGCTACCTAAATTCCCCAGAGACCACTCTCCTCTTCACAGTCCCGGCCATCTCAGGCTCCTGCTGCCGTCACTGTGCAATTGCAAGAGGCACTCTCCCCATAGTGGGTCCACATAAAGACTCGGAATAGCACGCACATACCAGGAAGAGATGCAAAGCCCTGTCACTTCTGTTCTTGAAGCTCAGGCTGAACAGGGCTGGTGGCTCTACGGGTCTAAACTAGCTTGAGGGAGGGAGGGAAAGAGAACAGCCTGTGACAGGGTTTGCTCCTGTGGGTAGGGCTTGGTAGTGCGAGTCTCTCTAATGTGGGCCACAGGACAGAACACTAGGGCTTTGTTTGCCACTTGTCCAAAAGTGGGGCACAAGTGAAATGAGATGATTAAGAGGTTCCAGCCACCAAGCACGAAATAATTGACATTTATCTTTAGGGGAATGAGCCCTCGTGGTCAGGTGATTTGCACTTCCTGAACAAGCTTCCTCTTTTACTGGCTTTCGCTTCATTGGAGGAAAACATCTTATACCACAACGCAAAGGAAGACAGGGTTATTTTAGCTCAAGGTTTCAGGGCGTGCACCCCACGGTTCCACCCTGGACTGAAGCTTCTCACTGCATAGAGGCTTGCACACTGGTACCAGTTAGGAGTCAGAAATTAAGGCCAGTGGTGCTTTTTGGTGACTGAGCATCTCAGGGAAGTGGCTCCTTTTGTTCCGTTTTGTTGTTGTTGTTTATTTATTGCAGACAGCATATGATTTTAGTTAACCAGTCAACACCAAGCATCCACTGTGTCTGGCACTGCGTGTGCTGGGAGAGCAGGGGAGCTGGAAGCACAGAAGAGGCTGCTTGCTGACAGCTGGGCTAGGGTGGCTCCTGCCGGATACGCCATCGACTCTGAACTGGGAAGCTATGGGAAGCCTGAAAATCAGGATGACCCATGGGTCTTCTGCAGTTCCTGTGTTCTGTCTGCTGAATCAAATCCTGGGACTGTTAGAAGTAGTGGGCCTAAGAGTTCTCAGCCACTACTACCCCCAGCTGGTACCAATGTGACCAATGTGACTGGGTCCACAGAGAGATGGGCCACTATATGGCCAGTCACCAGATAAAGCACTAAGCTCATACACACCTAGGTAAACTTAGCCTGAATGCCCCAGGACAGAAACCAAGATCTGTCCCAGGCATATAGATGCCTGGGGAATTCTGAGACTAGAGGAGTGGTCACTGCAGGTCTTCCTCACTGAGGACAGCAGGATCTTGAGAATCAAGGTCTCTTTCTCTTTCTCTCTCTCTCTCTCTCTCTCTCTCTCTCTCTCTCTCTCTCTGGGAATTCAATCCATAGGAACTCTACCACCGAGATTACAGACATGTACCGCTGCAACAGATTTTGTTCTAAGCAACTTCCTAGTTGAAAAGAA
The DNA here is from genome assembly GCA_004027205.1 of Ctenodactylus gundi. Classification (NCBI taxonomy): domain Eukaryota; kingdom Metazoa; phylum Chordata; class Mammalia; order Rodentia; family Ctenodactylidae; genus Ctenodactylus; species Ctenodactylus gundi. The sequence continues at coordinate 7,926 of PVKB01008204.1, read as the reverse complement.
TTAAGACTGTTGGCTCCTTCCTTTGGCCCACACGTTGCTGGACCTTCTGTTGAGGTCGCTGATCTCATGGTCTTTGCCCTCAGCAAACTGCATATCCATCTGGAGGGACAAGTCACCCTTAAGAATCACTTACAACAAAATATTGCGCAAAACCCAGCAGGGCTAAATAAGGTCTGTGACAGGAGGTGCTCCATCTGAGACAAGGGGAGATGTGTGTACTGGACCTGGGAAGCTTCCTGGTCCTACCAGAAGATGAACAAGGGTTTCTAGGACTAGGGCAACAGTCACTCACAGTCAGGGTATTCAAGGACCCAGTCTCCTAGTCAAAACTGCAGTTCGGGGATAGTCAGTCAAACAGTGTTAGGGCCTCTTTCTCTGCATAACCAAGTAGCACAAATAATAAAGATTAAATGACTGAACAAGTACCAGAGCCTGGCTCACATTACTAGGTAGGGGCTCCCTATCCTGTTGGCCCTTTTTTGGGTTACCCAAGTCACCAAATCAGATGGTCAAGAGGTGTCAGAGATTTTGTTCTTAACTCTTGAGCAGTCATCAATGGCCAGTGTTTACCGGCAAAAGCCTAGGTTCGGCCTCATGGCACAAACCTGCCACTGTCCATTCCAGCCCACCAGAATGCTGCTTAAACTTCCCTGAGCTAACCACACACACTTACCAGTACATGAGGATGAGCACTGACTTCCATGGATTTTTCTATACTTCTAACTACCCACATCCCCTCAGCCACAGCCAAGTACATCCTACTGGCTTCCTCACGAATGCACCCTTGATCATGGGCAAAGATCCAGAAAGATGAAAACATCATTGACTGCATCACAGTCAACACGCAGCAGGAATCATCCCTGGGCAAGGCGCCCACGTTCCCTCCTCTTTCCTCTCCAACTCTGCCGTACAGTCGGTGTGGAGCTTGCTCTGCATGTTGGGGCAACAGTGGGCAAGTCACTTAGAAGCTCTGGGTGCTTCCTCGGCTGGGACAATCTTTCTGGTGTTACTACCTCACTGGATGACAGGTGAGAACCTACCAATTTTGGTACTAAGCACAGACAAAGGCTCCACACGGCACAGCACGGGAATCTCATTCCCTCTGTCTGCCCAGCTGGTAGCGCTCTGGTTCTTAAACCTGTGCACTTTTTTCCTGAAGTCATAAGGGTTTGAATTCTGCGCAAATCCCCCCCAACAAGCCCTTGGTGTCTGACACAGTTACTTATGCCTGCCATGGCCTCTGTTTCTCCTTGAAGAAAAGCCCAAACACAAGAACTAGATCAGGATTCAGACAAAAGAAGCATTATATATTAAGCACACTCAGAATTTCCACATCCCCTTCTTTGCAGTAACAATGCAGAGGGCCGGATTCCCTTTGGACAGGTCATGCTGGGGTCACGGCACCCACAGACCAGATGCCCAAGAAAGGTGATAAGAAATGTTTTTGGAGATGTGACCCAGTATTACTAAAACACATTGCAATTACTTTTGTGGAAAAATAATCAGAATGGTGTCAGACCTCTTTCGGCTGTGCTGCTGCACGGCTTCACGTATTTTCAGTTTTCCTAAATCCAGGAATCTTAGTCTTCTGCATCTACTAGCGATGTGGCTAAGTGTCGCTCTGGGAAGGCACCTGCTCTGCCAACCAGCTTCGAAATGACTGAGAGGGAAGAGAAGCTTAGTCCGTGTCCTTAAGTTTAGGCGGTGCTGGTCCCAAGACCACACTATCATAACTACAGAGCTACCTAACGACGTACAGAAAGCAGAGGTGATGGTCATATCCAGGGGGACCACAGGCTCAGGCGGACTGCCTCCGGGGGAGAAGGAGTGCTGCCGTGGCCCTGGCTGGGTGCCCCCTCTCCTCTGCAGCGCTGTGTTGTGATGAAGCCTCCACTTTCCCCTAAAGACAGCACACCCAGGAGAACGCTGACTGGACAGAGTACAGGACAGGAGCCTCGTTGTGTCCATAAACAGGCACATTTCCATTTCTTGCAGCCACAGGGAGCCACAAGAAACTTCCTGCAACCACCGCTGGTTTGGTCTCCTCTTTCCTCCCTTTTTAGGGCCAAGGCCTTCTGGAAAGCTCTCTGGGCATGCCGCCTTCTGGCAAGCCTGTTCTCCACACTCAGGACAGAGACAGCAACATAAATATCACATTTCCCTAATGTGTCCTCTGTGAGTAAAAATATGTCTGTGTACTTTTAATAGTGCTTCTGTTAGGGGAGACTAAATCCTACAGGGCCTGTCTATTCTTTTTTTCATGCAGCTAAATAGGCCAAGGGGTTAGTGGCTTGTAGCTCGAAAAGGAGCCAGCGCCAAGCGGTCGATGCCAAAGCTCTAACTCACCAGCACCCTCCACTGTGCCCCGCGGCCCCGCTTCTCCCCGCTTCTCCCGAGCTTAGAAACACACAATCCCTATTCAAATCGAGCAAGCTTATTTCGTCAAGGGACACAGCACGCAAGATGAGGCCTCCCTCCAGTCAACGCGATCTACTGGGGCCAACAGCCTCCCTCCAGGGTCTTACTGATTGGTCCTCTCAAAACCATTTCGCTCTCTGAAATATGAGTAACCCATCCCACGTGTCTGCTCTTGGGACGACGCCAGGACCACCGGCTGTTGTTTTTATTATAAATCCTTCCAAGCACACAAGCAAAAGCTCTTCCCAGGTGTCACAGCCACCTCCCAGCAAAAACACTTGCAAGACCCTTAGGACTGGCATGGAGGCAGACTTTCAAATACTTGGGGCTCTTCAATACACCCTCCGAGCAGCGACCCGTAACTCTGCACTCGGAATCTAAAGGACGCCCCGGGCGCGTGCTCTTGGAACAGCGCCCTAAGCGGTTCTAGGGATCCCAGGCTCCCACGGGGGCCAAGTTCGAGCCGCTCGCTCCATCCGCCCTGGGATCCCACCGCCACCAAATCTGGGCGCAGGAAGCCTGGCACGAGGAGGGGGTCCCACCTCCCTGCCGCTGGCTACGGGCACAGGCAGCGGGGCGCTGACGACCCTGTCCCTCACCTGCTGCCCTAGAGCCTGGCCTGCCGCGGTCACCGCGGGGCCCCTCCTCCCACCCCACCGTCCTGAGGAAACAGTACCGCCCCCCCCCCCGGCACCCCGCCCAGAGGGACCCGGGCCTGACCCCGAGGCCACCGGGCGGCCAGCAGGGCCCCTTGAAGGCTGTCACCGCAGCCTGGCCGCCGCGGAGTCAAACCCACGCTGTCACCCGCGTGTCACGGCGTCCTGAGGGCGACAGGGACCGCTCACGCCACAGGCCGCCCTTTACCTCAAGAAGCCCAGGAGCCTTGGCGAGCGAGCCGGGCCGGGCTGTCGGGCGCCCAGAGGAGGGAGCGGACTCTGGAAGCAGGAGTCTCTCAGCCCGCGGGGTTCGCCGCCAACCCGGAGCCCTCGTGCGTTCCGGTGTACAGGTGCGCACAGAGGCCCCTGGAACTTGTAGTCGTCTAGTGTGAGCAGAGGCCTCTGGGATTTGTAGTCCGATGATGTGCACAGAGCGCCTGAGCCTGATAGCGGGTTAGGGCGCCCCCACGACCACTTCGACGACAAGGGGAATTGCAATGACAATTTTAGACGCGGTACAGAACGGACTCACCCATTTGTGATTTTAAAACCTTGAGAAAAATAGATATAAAAAGACTTTACCTCAAACTGATGGAAGCTATATATGTCAAATCATCTGAAAATATCATAGTAAATGGGGGGAAATTGAAAGCATCTCCCCTTAAATCAGGAACACCACAAGGCTGTCCACTTTCACCACTCTTATTCAGAACAGTCCTCAAAACCCTTGCCAGAGCAATCAGGCATATGTATTGAAAAGGAAGAAGTCAAACTACCGTTATTTGCAAATGACATGATACTCTACATAGAATACCCCCAAAACTAACTCGTAAAACTAATTAACAAATTCAGTCAGATTTTAGGTTACAAAACTAATACAAAGAAATCAATAGCATCCCTCTACACTAATAATGAACTCAGTGAAAAAAGGCTGAGAAGAATAATCCCTTTCTCAGTAACTCCTCAGAAAATTAAATACCAAGAGTAAACCTAACTAAGGAAGAAAAGAATCTCTACAAAGAAAACTATATTATGCTAAAGAAAGAATTAAAAGGACATCAGAAAATGGAAAGACACCCCCTGCTCCTAGATAGGCAGAATTAATATAGTCAGAATGGCTGTACTACCAAAACTGACATACAGACTCTATGTAATTCTTATCAAAATACTAACAATTTGTTCACAGAACTTGAAAAAACAATTCTTAAATTCACATGGAACCAAAAGAGACCTAGAATAGCCAAAGCGATCCTGAGTAACAAGACAGAAGCAGGTGACATCACACTTCTAGAAATCAAGTCATAATACAAAGCAACAGTTGTAAAAAGTGTATGGTACTGGCACAAGAAGACCAGTTGACCAATGGAACAGAACCAAGGACACAGAGACAAACTCCAGAACCTTCAGCTACCTGATCTTTGACAAAGGCTTCAAAAATATACAGTGGGGAAAAGAGGCCAAAAATATATACATTCAACAAATGGTGCTGGGAAGATTGATTCTCCACCTGCAGAAGAAACACTCTAGGCACTCACCTGTCACCACATCGTAAGCTGAAATCAAATGGATCAAAGACCTAAATTTTAAAACGAAAACATTGAACCTTCTGGAGGACAAAATCAGCAAACATATAGAAGATGTAGGCCTGGGCAAGGATGTTCTTAATAGGACACCTGAAGCAAAAGAAACAGCCCCAGAATCCCAAACAGGGTTACACTAAACTAAACTTTTCTGCATGGCAAAGGGAAGTATCAACAGGTGAAGAAAGAACTGACAGAATGGGAAAACATTTTTACCACCTACACCTCAGACAGGAAGCCAATAACTAGAATATACAAAGAACTGTAGAAAAATAGATCTCTCAAAATCAAAGACCTGATTTAAAAACAGGCCGCTGAAATGAATAGGCAGCTCCCAGACGAAGAAATTCTAACAGCCTGCAAATACATGAAAAGATGTTCAACATCCTTAGCCACTAGAGAAATGCAAATCAAAGCATCACTGAGCTATCATCTTACCCCAGTGAGAATGCCTATATCGAGAATTCACACAGTAATTAATGCTGACGAAGTTGTGGGGGAAAAGGGACCCTTTTACACTGCTGCTGGGACTGTAAACTGTTACAACCACTATGGAAAGCAGTATAGAGATTCCTCGGAAGCCTGGAAACAAACATTCCACTTGTTCTATCGATACCTCTCCTAGTTATCTTTCCAGAAGAGTTAAGAGCAACATGTAAAAGAGACGCATGTGTACCCGTGTTTACAGCAGCACAGCTAACAACAGCTAAAATGTGAAAGAGGTGGCAACATCCATCAACAGACCAAAGGGTACAAGCACTGGTACCTGTAGACAATGGAGCACTACACTTTCATGAAGACTATCGTCGCTTGGACCCAGAATGTCCCCCCAAAATCTCATGTATCTGGATGTGTGGATTGTCTACGGAACTGTGTGCTGTTGGGAGAACTGGGGCCTGGTCTGGAAGGGTGGATTGCCAGCATGTCGATTGGATTACAGGTGTGTAATAGGGGCTTATCAGACCTTCCGTACCTGGATCCAGGAGGGGCCGATCACGGGGATGGGACCTGGATGTATACATATATATGCTGCTACCTTCCCCTCCGATTAGATGAGCTAGGACTTGACAGGCCTTGGCTTCCCATTTGCTATGTCAGGAGGAGCTGCCTCCGCCTGTCTCTGCCATGTACTTCCGCAGTCGCCAGCCAACCCTGAGTGGACTGTGACGATCGGAAGCCGTGAGATAAAATATCGTCCCCAACCCCCGATTTGTGGATGTGCACAGCAGCGAAAAAGTAACTAAGACAGAAATACTGATAGGTTTGAAGCTTTCATAGGTAAGTGGTTGCAACTTGAGACCATCATGCCTAGTGAGGTGAGGCAGACACAGAAGGTTAACTATCGCATGGTCTCTCTAACATGAGAAGCCCCAGAATACAGGCATTTTTTAGAACCAAATGAACGTGACAGTGAGAGTTGGGGGGATGGGATGGGTGAAGGAGGACCATGAAGGGGGAGGGGAAGGGATGGTAATGCCGCTATCTATACGTGCACAAAATTACCTCTCACTGTAACCGTTATGTATTGTCTGTATAGATTAATTTTTAAAAGGGGGGAAAGAAGTAATGGATCCACATTCCTCTTTATGTGGAGAATTAGCCTAGGGAGCCGTTAGCTCTGACCTTTCTGAATGAGCCTATATGTGCACCTTCCTGTGTCCTCCCTGGGTGGGCAGGTACCCCAGACACTCCCTCTGGCGGGCTGTAAACCTATCCTTTAAACAGAGCATCAAGGGATCAGGTCCTGGGCCTCTGCTGGTGCCAGCAAGGAACCCACGGGCCCGTCTGTTCACGCCCCGCGTCCTCTGGGGCAGACAGCAAGGAGCAAGGCACAGTGGCCGCAGCCCCGGGTACTGAGGAAGCTCTGTCTGGGCTGGTTCCCCACTTCTCCCACCCCCAAGTACAGCAGCACGATGAAGAAAGGGTCTCCAAAATCTTTGAGTTGCTGCCTCCACATGCCCAGCTAGGGGTGTCTGGGCTGCTCAGAGAAACCAAATCTGGCTCCACCTGAACAGCTACAGCCTGGGGGCTTTGGCAGTACTGGGGAGTTTGGAGGGAGCCTGAGCTGTCTCGGAGTCAACGCAGACTTAACTTGCTGAGGTCATCCACGTGACACACCCTGCCTGCAGGACTGAGCCCCAGTAATGCCTGGGCACCCATGTGCCACTCAGTTTCCCTGGGGGCCAGCGCCTGCTGTGTGACAGCGGAGGTGAAGGCTTGTGTCTGCGTTGCTGGACTTGGCCTCGTGTGCCTTTCCCTGCTGCTGGCTTTTACCTCGCTCCCTACACTGCAGTAAACTATAGTATTGGCAACAACCACTCTTCCAGACCTGGGACCTTGAAAGAGCTCACAGACGCTGAGGGGGCCTTGGGCCGCACGAGTACCATGTGCCACCCTTTCAGACACTGGGCGGACTTCCACAGGCACTCCTCCACGCACGGCCCCCATCTGAGACCCACAGAGACCACGCTGCCACCTGTAGTTTGCCAATCAGGGGCAAATGGTGGGTCTGAGTGAATGGCATGGGGTAAGCTGCCAGCACTCAGCTGTTGATAAGCCATTTCTCAGAAGGTCAGTGGGTAGTCTATCCTCTAGCACGTTCAAGTCCCTGAGCCCCACTACCTAGCACCAAATAAAGTTAGTGGGTCATGGTGGCCCATGCCAGTACTCTCAGTATTCGGGGAAGCAGAGGAGGGAGGATTGCTGTGAGTCTGAGGTCAGCCTGAGCTAGGTGGTGAGTTCAGGACCGGTCTGGATTTAAAAAATAAAAAAGCAAGACCGTCTCTATTACCAAAAATAAATAAATAAATAAATAAATAAATAAATAATAAAGCAGTTCCTCAAGTGGATGAGGCCCAGGGTCCAGGCTGGCATCACTCACGGAGGATGGTGGAGAGACTGAGCTCAGACACACAGTGGCAGCCACAAGAAGGATTTATGATGCCTCACGCCCCCAGCCAGGGATCAAACTGAGGCTCGGGGCCTCTCCTAGCGGACCACAGCACAGAGCTGGTAGGGGGCGGGAGACGTAAGTAAGTCAAGGACCCCAAAGTCACTGGGCCGGGGCTGCCCCTCGGGCACCGCGAAGCTGAAGCGCTGCAGGAGGCAGGTGAAGAACAGGAAGAGCTCCATGCGGGCCAGCGGCTCCCCGAGGCACGCGCGGCGGCCTGTGGGCGGGGAGGGGCTGGTCAGCCTGGGCCTGGGCTCCTCCCCTCCACGGTGCCTGGGAAGGGGACAGGGAGCCAGGCCCCCCAGGCACCTGCTGAGAACGG
>PVKB01008203.1:0-20148 GCA_004027205.1 Ctenodactylus gundi | reverse complement strand
GATCGTGGAGCAATGTCATCCAAGCATTAAAAGAACATAAATGCCATCCAAGACTGCTATATCCAGCAAAATTATCTTTTAATTTAAAGGAAGAACTTAAAACATTCCATGGCAGAGACAGCTTAAAGGAATTTGCAGCCCCTGAGCCAGTACTGCAGAAAATACTTAAAGGAAACTTAGAAAGTGAAAGGGAGACCAGCGACACCAATGACCCCAGAGAAAAAGCGACAACAGCTAGAGGAGAAGGAGCTGAGAAAAAAGTGGGTTAGTAATCAGTGAGATATGAGTAAATAAGATATGAAGGTTAAGGAATTCTGAAATAACTAGGTTTGCCTTCATGTCTGTCATGTTAAGTATATTTATGTGGTATAGATTTGACTTCATTTAATGTAGCAATGTGATATAGTTTTAACTTAGTTTTGCTGTAGCAATTAGCTTATTTGGTCATTAATGAAAGTTTATCCTAAGGAAACTGATTGATGTAAAGATAACCTTGTGAATGTACAAATATGCACCTTCCAGTATTCAGCTAAGGCAATTGAATTTTATGTATTTCTTTATTTTTTATTTTGTCTTTCCCAAAATAATTAGTCTTTTGAACTACATGCTTATAGTTATTTTCTAATGTGAACTGGTGGGTAAGGCCAGGTTTAACAATAACAACCAAGATATAGGAAAATATCGGAAAAAAACTTTTGGTGAATATCCCAACAAAGGGATTGGTTGGATCCAGAGAGGAGATATCAAGATTTGACTACTGCGAACCCATTAGAGGAATAGGAAGCTGGGGTAGAGTGGTGACTTGAGTGAAATGACTTAGGTGCAGAAGATTAATATGTTAAAACACTGTATGGTTTCTCGGACTTGGAAAACCCAGAACACAGACATTCTTTGGAACCATATGAAGTGACAGCTGGAGCCGGGGGAAGGGACAGGGAGGGGGTGGGAGGGTAGAAGATGGGAAGGGATCATGAAGTCGATGTGATACACAGATGTACGAAACACCCAAATTCATTGTAAATTCTATGTATTACACTTGTATATTAATAAAAATAGTGGGGGGGAAAAGTAGCTAATAGAATCAGAAAATGGAAGCAATCTTCAATGGTTTTTCATATTTCAACTCTTGCCATTATACATAAAATTCATAGAAGACATAAAATTTTAATATGGCTCTTGATAGAGTTTCAGTCTGAAATTAATAATAATTGGTAACTGAAATAGGTCAATTGCAATATCTTGCCACAGTAAGCTTTCTTCCCCATATGGATACATATTTTTGAAAGACACTAAATAACTAAAATTTTTCAAAATAGCTAAATAATAGACAAATTGCACAAAGTCAAATCATGTGTATTAATTCTCAAGGCTCACCATAGCACTATAATTTTTCCAAATTTTTGCATGGAAATGTTATTTGACATAGTAATAAAATATAAAACACTTTTTCAGGAAATACATTTCAAATAAGCTGTCCTTATTAAGGTAACTCATCCATAACATATTTGTTTATCAGTACTGTTAGGATACCAAAAACTATTTAGAAGGCTAGATTTTCTATGCACTTTTAGAGAAAAGAAAATTAGATCTCAAATACCAACTACCACCTGGTGCTTATCAATATTTTACATATTTTGACCACCAAAAAAGCAGAGCTCAAGAGGAAGTGTTTGTTGACTGCCATTGAATAATTAAATAAAGTTCCAACAAGAGTTCTCCAGCCACATGAGACTTTAGGAAGAAAACTCCAGTGCTACAAAAGGCAATGTGTAGTACGAACAGAGGTCAAATTCAACATTTGTTTTCTATGATAAATCTTATAGTATTAATAGATTTGCCAGTGGTAAGCAAGAATATCTACTTCATGTGATTAGGACAATATCTAGATTACAGAGGAAAAAAATGCCAAGGAACTTTAGCACTTAAGAATAGTACTGTCCGTCTATACTATACTATAATTAAACAAGAGCAATTCAGAGACACCAAAATGATGGAGCTAAAGGGCAGAATTGATTGGTGCACAGACACAGATCGGGTTGAGGATTTAACCACTTATGTAGTTTGGATACCTTGGGCAAGTTGCTGAATGTGTTTTACTTTGCTCAGCTACAAAATAGAGATAATAGTAGCAAACACTGGGTGACCAATGGCACCATAGCAAAACGGAGCAACTTACTGTAGAGTTTGCACTCAGAATTGTGCCTGGAACACACGCAAGACTGGTAATGCCACTGCCTCATTGCCACCATTACTATTGCAACCTTGGTGCTCAAAAGCATATGGAACTAAGTAGCTACCACTTACTAACAACATCTTCTACTATTTCTAGAAGGAGCTGAAAAACAGCAACATGTTATAGAGAACAATTCATCGAAGTAAACTCAATTCCAAAGCAAGTAATTACCACAGGGCTATAAGCAGCTCACTACTCTGAAAATTTCAAAAAAAGGAAAAAATTCTTTCATTCTTAAGAGAAATGTTGAGATGATTAAAAGTGAATGGTTTGTGACACACAGAATGAAAGAGCTTTAGACTAAAGGAATCAATGAAAAGAGTCAAAAAAGAGTAAATTTGATGAAAAATGTGTATCAATGAGGTAAGAATAAGTAGAGATAACATGAGTGCAGGGATCCAAAAGACGAAAGTACGTAAGCGAAAAGCGTGCTTCCCCAAAGCAGTCTTAGAGTTGCTGGGAGTGGAGCTAAGGCTCAAAGAAATACTGATGTACTATCAGATTAAGCACTGTACAAAATCTGTTATAAGTCCATAAGATATGAAAAGTATGCAAATATCACCTTATTTTGAGGCAAGATCTCACTCTATATCTAGGCTGGTCCTGAACTCACTATGTAGCCCAGGCTGGCCTTGAACTTGTGGCACTCCTCCTGCATTAGCCTCCCAAGTGCTGGGAAGCATCATCTTACATAGAATGAAAAGGGTATTAAGTTCAAGGCACTCTTGAAGATGCCTAACTCTACTTGAGCAACAAATCCCAACATATTCACAAACCTTATCTCGTCTCTCCCAAGCAGCAGACCCATCACAATTTCTGGGTGTACTGCAGCCCTCAGGTATGAACACCCTAGAAGTGAGTGCATCCTTACTGCTGCTCAGCATTCTAAAAGGCACCATCAGATGCTAAACTCAGTACCCCTCTGCCTTTTTAGTCACTCATCTCCTTAGCCAGCAAAACTGCAGATCCCATTGACCATGCCTCCTCCATCTCTCTCCCACCCATCCACTCCATCTTCTCTTTGGCCCTGCCTCATCTAAGATGTGGAATCATTTCACTCATCTTACCATCTGCCTATAAAGTTAAAGTTTAAATTTCTTAGCATAGCACATATGGTTCTTTTGTGAACACAGGATGGGGATGAGAAATACCTTTTTAGGTCAGATTTTTTATATTCTATGACATAGAATGCTTTAATTCTCTGGAATATTTGTTTTCTTCTCAGTATAGGTTGGAAGGTAACAATGACCAGAGAAAAAGCACATCACCAACATACTGCTCTCTCCTGAGTCAGTTCATTAACCTCACTCTCACACAATATACTGGGAATGTTTCACAACTCTGGGCGTTAGAACATGTTATTTCCTTTCTCTTTAACCATTGGGCTCCCACCCATCCATCAAGGGTCAGCTCAAATGTCACCTGCTCTTTGCAGCTTTTTTCAGCTTCCCAAGGCAAAGTTCATTCCCCTCCATGGTATTCCCACAGCATTTTTGTGCCTCTCTCATAAAATATATTTTTCACTTAAAATCTCAATAACCATAATCTCCAGAGCAAAACATAATTCACAGAGGGTCCTTACTACATGTCTCCTGAACAGCAGAATTGAGAAGTGTCTAAAATGACAGATCCATCAGAAGCAGGTAACAAAACAAATATATCAATTAAAATAATTCCTTCACGATGAATGGATGGAAATAAGTTAAATAGGAAAGGATTCCCAGAAGGTATGGTTGGCAATAAAGCATAGTTAAAAATGAGAAGAAAAAGTCTCAGAAGAAAAATGACCTGTAGTCTAAGTCATTATTTACTCAAAGCTCTAACCTTCAGAACATGTGAGCTGGGTGAATGTGCTCATATTTGGAGGAAGGAATCTGGGTTTTTTTTTTTTTTGTCTGTAACCCATAAACTACCCATTTTTACCCATCACATTTTATCCCTAAAACTTGTCCACAAATTTGTCCTTATAAAATTTTCATAATGTTCATGGTATTTCAAAATCTCTTATCCACACCACATTCATGAGCAAGTCAGGTGGGAGTGACTCCTTGGTACTCTCAAACGCTGAAGGCATGAGCTAGCAGCTGTGATACTGACCCAGCCTGCTGAGATCTAAGCTGCTTCCCAGCAGTGACCCTGGAAGGTGTTTACGGGGTCAGGGTGACAGCAAGAAGTTATCTCCCTTGGCAGTCTACTTTAACTCCACCCATTGTAATCAACTCTGTGACGTCTCGCACTTTCCTACTTCGCCATACCCCTGCTCTTACCTGTTTGAATGTGGCCACCATCTATACTAAACTGCGGGGGGGGGGGGGGGGGGGGTGCTCACCTTAAGGCAATTGTTATCTCTAGATCCAAAGGTCAGTGACATTTATTCTATTCATTTTTGTAAAATAGTTCTGCAGATTAACACTTGTCCTATGACCCTGTGAATGACTGCAAACAAAGCTTTACAACACGGTGTTAAAAGTACTGACTCCATCCTACTGAGAGGTGAAGTCTATGCCCCACCTCCTCTCTCTGGGTTGTGTTATCACTTGACCATTTGACAAAGTGCCACTCACTGTGCCAGCTTTTCACCTAGAACTTCAAAAACTGGCAGTCTCTACACCTTGTCTCTTGAGATACTTGCTTTTAGAAAATAGACTCCACGTCTCTAAGAAGGCCCAGGAGCCCAGACAGAGAGGAACCAAGACCCTTTGCTTATAGCTCTGGGTGAACTTTCATGCTGACAAACAATACCAATTTGTAGGACATCCTCCAGAACACAAGTAAATTCTGCAGCTAATTCTGTATGGGGGGGGGAGAGAGAGAGAGAGAGAGAGAGAGAGAGAGAGAGAGAGAGAGAGAGAGAGAGAGAGAGAGAGAGAGAGAGAGGGAGAGTTGTCCCTACCAACATCATATAAACTGCAGAGTGAGGAGCAAAATAAATGATGGTCACTATTTTAAGCCTATAAACTCTCAGATGGTTTTACACCCAGCCCTATAGACCTGATAGAACAAAGTAACTGACTACTGACTGAAGAAACCTGGTTTTCATACACTTAAGCCATAACAGACTTATAAACCATTTTGCAGAAAAAAATTCTGAACATCTTATTCTGGGAAATTTTAGATCATACGACAGTAATGAAATGAGTCTGACAATTATGCCTCTACCTGAGCCAGCTGCAGGATTTTAATGACATTTTTATTATCTGACTTTTTATTATAATCATTCAATCACAAATTAGTGAGTTTGGCCGTGGTTTTCGCTACAGGCTCATCTTACGGTTTGGTCATGTCCGCCTCGCCACTACCCTTTCCTTCCTCTCCTCACTCTGTTCTCTCTCTCCCCTCTTCTCTTTGCTCTTCTCTTAAAAATTACCTTCTATTTTCATGACTCAGCTTAACTAACTTTCAACTCTTGGGAAATCTGCCAAGGATCTTACAAATAAATCCAAGCCATCACATCATTCCCTCTATAAATATATCATGCATATTTTGAATGATGGCAATTTAAAAAATATCATTTTCTCACCTAAGAAGAAATTCATGGAAAATTCTTAATGATTTTTTAACATTATCAAATAGCCTATCATTAGAAGCCAAATTTTTTTAATTTTCATTTGTTTTATTTTTTTCCCAAAATTATTCTTTTTGTTAGTAAGTATTTGCAATACATTCAACTGGGGAACTGGTGCATATACATATTACACTTTAATAATCTGTTCTATTTTTGTTTAAGTTTTATCAGTTAAAGTCAGGCTTCACACAAGACATTTAGCTGATTTGCTGCTAAATTTTCATTCAAAGTCTATAGATTCTCCTTATTTTCCCTTGTTATTATTTACAGAAAAGCACTAGCTATTTTTCCTGTTGAGTTTCTCATATTCTGGATATTGCTAACCGTATTTCTGTGGTTTGGTTTAACAATTTCCTCTGTTCCCTATATTCAGGTTGTACTTTAAACCTTAGCAGATGCCAATGGGATTTTTAGAAATTCCTTGTTTTACTAAAAATTCATGCTTTAGTGGTTTTTCTGTTTTCAAATCTCAGGTTTGGTCACAGAAGGAATAGGATGCCTTTACTCTGCATGTTATTACAAAAAAAAAAAATCGGTCCAGACGTGGTTACAGTGGCAGTTACATACAAAACAACCCTGAGGGGTCTCCAAATAGAGGTCTTGTGCAAACAACATAGGCTTATTAAATGCAGATCAATCTCTTCCTATATACTGGCATCTCCTGCCTTCCACAGAACAGCATGAACTCATACAGTTAGGAAACAAAAATGAATACAGTGAAACACTTGTCTTCAAGAAAATCAGACTCTAACAGATCTGTAAAAGTCAGATCTGTAGAAGTAGTAAGACAATGTGGCAACTGCAATTACAGAGATAAACAGTGCTGTGGAGGCCCTGTGCCTAACTCTTCTGTTCTGACAGTGAACGAAGCTTCCCCCAGGTCATCAGCACAGCAGTACAGAATGCAATGCTGAGAATACAAACTCAAGCTATTGTCTAGTGCCAAGTGCTAGCAATGTCAGTAAGGATCACCTAAATTCTGTCTGTCTTAGTTCCCTTTTGTAAAATAATAATATTACAATAATCTTTACTAACGTAAATATTAGTACATAAAGATTAGCAAAATTAATACATAAAAAATACTTAAATCAGTGCCTAAGAAACACCCGATATATGCTCCTCTGGAAATGACCATGTAAGTATACAGATCTAATAAAATGTTTTAAATCTTTTCCCCCATTTTATTGATATGTATAAGTGCAAAATTTAAGGTTTACAGTGAAGTTGAGCATTTTGTGTGCATACATATCTTGTCAAGGTGACAAGGACTTTCCCACTCTCCTTTTGTCCCTCCCCCTACCCACCCCTCCCTCCTTCCCCACCCTACCCGCCTGGTTCACTTTGCTTTGCACTTTAAGTTCCATGAGATAGTTGTGATCTGGTTTCTCATATCAGAGAGACCATCTGATGTTTCACCTTCTGCTTCTGACTAATCAGTACCTGAGAGTCCTAGGTGCAGGAAGTTACAGTGTGGAATCTTATAGTTTTTCTAATGCAAAAGAGTAGAGTACCTAGGTACAAGCCAGCCATTCTCACAGTTAGGGTAAGAAGTTGTCAATAGAAAGTTTTACAACCTTTCCCATACCACAACCAAACTGGCTCATAAATGGACCATAACAAATGCCTCTTGATCAAGAATTTCAAGATAAATGACCTCATGCACTCGTAGAGATGTAAGATACCTAGGCCATCCCTATCTTAGAGATTTGATTTTCATATCAGTCATTCTCCATTCTTTGAGACCTTCCTTGAGGAAACAGTTGCAGATGTTAGGAGATTATGAATCTCCCTCTTCTTCTTTCTTCTTCTTCCTTCCTCTTCCTCCTCCTCCTCCCTCCTCCTCCTCCTCTCTCCTCCCTCCTCTCTCCTCCTCCTCTTCCTCCTCCTCCTCCTCCTTCTTCTTGCTCTCACTCTCTAGTCCAGACTGGTCCTGACCTCACTATGGCCCCCAGGCTGTCCTTGTACTCACAACAATCCTCCTGCCTCAACCCTCCCAAGTGCTGAGATTACAGGCATGCATCACCATGTCCACGTCCAGCATACATGCTGTTGTGGTGACTCAGGACCTTTGTGCTAGCCAGGCGAGAGCTTGAAACTCTGGTATGCCTCCAGCCCCATGTTCTGGACTGTGAATTGTGCCAAAACAACAACTAAATGTGGGGTAATGTATTTTTTTAATTCAGAAAAATCTTTTACTTGAATATTATTCTGTCAAAACAATGAATAATAATATTACATTTCTAGTTCTAAATACATACGTACATGACATCCCTGTATATTGGGTTTTGCATCCATAGATTTAACCAATCTCAAATGAAAATGTAGTTACTTCTATGATGACTAAACCCACAACAAATACTCAGACTTTGCATTTCTTGCTATTATTCTCTAAATAATACAGCACAAAATATTTATGTAGCATTTATATATTGGATATTACAAGTGATATAGAGATGGTTTAAAGTATATAAGAAAATATGCATAGGTTAGCAAATACTTAGGAACTTGAACATCCATAGATTTGTGTATCCAAGTCCCAGAAACAACCCATTTGGGTACCAACAAATGACTGAATATATCCTGCTATTTCTGTTTCTATGTGGGATGTCAACAAATAGAGGTGACTCAAATGTTGTCACAGTTTGAAAAGTCTTAATCACAAATAAAACATCTAAGCAGTTACATAGAATGATAGAATTGAAGTCACTGAAATTCTTTTTCTTCCTCCTAACAACCCTCATCTTGCCATTCTTTCCTTTATATCCAATACATAAAATGCAGGGATAGGTAGCTCCAAAAGCATTGTGGCCACAGTGTCCAGAATGAATGGAAAGGATTGGAACCCTTAAAGACTCTCAGAAATAAACACACACAGCCAAGTCTCTGTGTCGAATTGCAAAGTGGGAAAATTTTAATGAGATTTTATGTAGAAAATAATGTTTACTAAATGTGAGTGCTCCTCCTTGTCCAGAAGAACAACAGCTTTGAGACTACAGGACAAACCAGTGGTAGCCTGTCGCAGATAGTTTTCCAAAACACAAAGCAAACGGCAGGGACTAAAGCCAACGTGCAACAGGTATAGGGGATGTGAAGACAGGAGCAGGGACCAGGTGACGTCTGCACACTCAAGCCAAGGCCAGAGACTTTTCTGGAAGAACTCTAACGTTTCTTCCTTCCTTTGTTTAGTGAAGGCTGCCAGTGGGGCCACCCACACGAAGGTGGGTGCTTCTTCCTCAATCCCCGGGCACAAGTCAATAACACACACCTGACAGCTCTCCCCTGAGTGTTTCTTAATTTCAACAAGTTAACATAATCCCTCCAACAGTCACAATACATGCATACATATATGTGTTATGTGAGTGTAGTGTGTGTGTACTATATATATATATATACATATATATATATATATATATATATATATATATAAAGTTTTAGGAGTATTTTATTATTAACATTCTTTAGAATCACTAACACAATGATAATAAAAAGATTCACATAAGTTGTTATTGTTTTTAAATTCCCAGATTAATGGCTATGATGCTCATCAGCTATTTTTATCCAAACAAAATGTCTTAAAAATTAGTGTTTTGTATAAACTTTAACTCTATGAAGAACCAAAGTTGCTAAAATTAGGTCTGAGTCGTTTTGTTAGCAAAATTCTAATTATTGCTGGTAAATTATCTTTATAGGAAAGTCATATCTATTAATAGTCTCTGTCTTGAATTTCAATTTAGTTCTTTTCATTCTATATGTGATTACAAAAGAATATGTGATTCCCTGGTATTTGTTACCACCTTTCACTCCATGTGCACATATGCATGTGTGTGTGTCGTACTGGGAGTGAAACCCAGGACCTTCTTACTGAACTACATTCCTGACCCATTTTTACTTTTGATTTTGAGATTTCTTTAACTTGCTAAATTGTCCAGCCTGTGCACAAACTTGTAATACTCCTGCCTCAGCCTCCCAGTGTGCTGAGACTCAGGCTTGCCCCACCAGGCCCAGCCTTTATTTTTCATGTAGTATTTTTAAAGTCTATAAAATCTGACAGTAGCCTACATTTATTGTGATTTATACCTTAGGCCTTTTCTATTCCTTGTATCTGTATTTTATGTCAATTCCATCTATTACTTGCTGACTTCACGGCATCAATTAACTGAGCCTAGGCTAAGCCTATAAGCATCCTTAACTTTCCTCTTCAAAGTTTAAAATACAGGAAGAAACACTTCATTTAAGAAATCAATTCAAGAAAATGCCACAGCTGAACTTATGCAATAATATTAATTATATGTAGAGTTTCAGAATCAGTCCACATTGTCCAGAAAGATAATGTGGAAATTAAAATATAAATTCAAAGAGGGGTTGACACGAGATCATAGAGTGGTAGTACCAAGACAGCAGATGTTCTGACCGGAGATGTGAGTGAACCAAGGGAGGATGAGAGTGTGCATCTACCTGAGGATTTCGAGAGTACTAGCCTGATGAGGAAAGACTGGGTAAATGAGGGGAATAAGTTTAGCCAGTAAAATGAGCCAGATTTTGGATACTTTGCATGTCAGAACTAGAACTCTGAGTGGGATTAGAAAGGAGTCACTGTAGACAAAGGAAATTCGGGACACGAAGCATCAACACACAGGAAAAAGAGAGTGAGACGGAAGAAAATGCCAAGGCACTGAGCGCAGCGTGGCCTGGGCGTGGAGCACTGTGTAGGCAAAGATAGTGGCTGCAGAAAAGGTTGGGAAGATGCATGTGAATGACACCCAAAGGAAGACCCTCATGACAGAAATAATGGCACACACCTGTAAGCCCAGGCCAGGGAGGCAGAGGCAGGAGGATCACAGTGAGTTTCAGACCACTGTGGACTACACAACAAAATCAAGGCCTGCCTGGACTGCATAATGTGACTTTTTCAATTAATTAAAAATAAATGAAACATAATGAGACCCTTTATAAATAAATAAATAAATATAAATAAATGGAACCAGAGCTAATCAAGAAATAAATATGATCAAATCAGTAGGCAGGAACAGTCATGAAAGTGTGCACATC
The DNA here is from genome assembly GCA_004027205.1 of Ctenodactylus gundi. Lineage (NCBI taxonomy): Eukaryota > Metazoa > Chordata > Mammalia > Rodentia > Ctenodactylidae > Ctenodactylus > Ctenodactylus gundi. Next base: position 9,301 of record PVKB01008203.1, on the reverse strand, counting down.
CAATGTATCCAACTAAAATAAATTCAAGTCCTAAATATTCAAAAATTCATTGAGTATGTTTGCTGGTGTAAATTGACTTATTAAACATGAAATTTATGTTATACTGCTGAAATTAAATTATATAATTCCACTAGTTTTCACTACATGCTTAAATAAATATAGGAAACCTCCTTGAACTTAATTCCTACAACAAAGAAAATATTTAGTAGGTTATAAATTATTTTTATTTTAAAAAGATAAATAATGACAGGACATCATGAATTTGAAAAGGTGGTGATGCTTTAATCAAGTCAAAGCTGGGTAACAGTGACCATGTGCAAATGTGTTAAATATTGTATCAGATCTCTCAGTGAACATGTAAAGCATAAGTCATGTGTGTGTGTGCACATATGTGTGTGTGTGTGTGTGTGTGTGTGTGTGTGTGCTATACTGAAACAAATGGTCCTGAACTCATACATAATCATTAAGCTGGCATAAGTGAAGAGTTCAGAAAGTGGCAACAATGAACAGTAATTCACAAAATTGAGCAAAAGATATGATTTATGGCCATTTTGATCTACTGCGATGTGACCTAGTGTGCCACTGATTCAGTGCAATCTGAATCCATGTTTATAAAAAATATTTTAATTGGGATTATGCCTTCAATTTTTGTTCTATAATAATATTTGTGCAAAATTTATCAAGTCAATCCCTAGATTAACTTTCAAAAAGGTACATCTAATAGCTTCCACTTTTGGTTGTTTTCATTATTAAACTTATTTTCAGCAGAATAATTTTGAATATAAATCCTCAATGAAGATTGAGCTGATTTATGGTATCTTTACCCCTATCAATTTTCACCTATCATGGCTTAAGCCACTTTGGGTTTTTGGTTTTAATGTGTGCCTGTGTCTCTGTGTATGTTATATGTTCAGGAAAAATGTCCATTAGTCTTATTCTGCACATCTAAATTTGGGGATTTGAGGCAGAACTAATTGCATGCAGACTTGGCCTTCACTTATTTGATTTTACATTAATTACTTACTAAGATTGCTTTTTATTTTTGAGTGAAGATGGCAGGTAGAACAAAACTAAACTGTCAAGATCAAAGTTCACTACTTGGTGTAAGGAGACATAAAATACAGACCATCTTTGAGAAACATGGTGCACTTGTCTGATACGAGAGCCTTCTTCCACTAAGTGACTCAGAAGTTCATTCCATGGTCTGATTTTTACATTTCAGATATTTTCTTACAAGGAGAACCCAAGCACTCTTGATCTGTTAGCAGAATCTGGGCAATGAGCTTTCACTGTTGCCTCCTATAATTTGTATCTAAAATTTGTCCTCATTGTCTGTGACTGTGTTACAGGCTTCACACAAAAGCGTTCTGTCTCCCCCCTAGCTTGACTCTTGATGTTTTCTGGCACTGCTGCTAACTGCCGCATGATCTCTGAATTCCAAGAGAGAAGGAATAATACAAAAGAACAGCTGTCAATTTTGCCAGATGAGGTTCGGCCGGGCGCAGTTCACGCTGCACTGCCAGTCTCCTTGCCCTACCTTCCGAGCACCCTCATGCCGGCACGATGCTACGATTTTCACTCTCAAATACTCATTTGTCATTTGCAAAACTTCTGAATGCATTTCTTGACTTTGAGACATAACAAGAGAATATAATGTTTCCCTAGTATGAAGAAATTGGTAGCATGATGGATGGAACTTCAGGAACATTACACTAGCTGGTTGTTTAAACTATAATAAAAAACACACTTGGGTCTTCCTTGCTAGGTTACAAACATAACATGAATTATCCTGTGAGGAAATCTAAGTACCACTTTTACGTTTAAATTTTTATCTGTAGCAATCTTTCCAGAAAATGGTCATTTTCCAAATGATAGTTATTGTAGAGTTTTTTTTAATTTTTTCATTTGAGGCCTTAATACAGTACTTGCTCAAAACTAAACCATATTTAAATTTAAATTTAAACTTTCAGATGTCTCTTCAAAACACTAGCAATATCGTCAACTATCTCTCTATCAAGTATCACCTTCTCATAGGCTATATGCAGAATGCTCCTAAAATATTGTAAAATTTTTCCTGTGTGGGGGGACTTTTTGTGTATCTTGTACATTGCACTTAATGCTTGCACAATATTTTGCATAGCGTTAGTTTTAAATATTATAAAAATAATCCTGAGCAAACATTTTTAAATTACAAATTTTTTACATTTTTAAACGTATGGTGACCCTTGGGACACCTTGTAATTTGCAAGTGTCTTCTTTTTTTGAGACAAGGTCTCACTCTGTAGTCCAAACTGGTTCTGAACTCATTACATAGCACAGGCCGACCTCAAACTCACAGCAATCATCCTGCCTCAGCCTCCCAAGTACTAAGATTAAAGATGTGAACAACCATAACCAGTTTACGTGACTCTGGGGAATCGAACTCAGGTACTTAGCTCTTGCTAAGCAAATGCTTTAACTGCTGAGCTACTCCTCCAGCCCTGTATTTTTTTTAATGGTGCTGAGAGTAAAACCCTAGCCGTGTGCTGTACCACTGATTTACATCCTCAGCCTTCAGGTATCATGTTTTAGTATACCTAAAATTGTCCCTTTATAATTCTATTTGAAATAAAGAACTACAACTGAGAAAAACAAACCAAGATATACTACAGAAATACTAAGTCTAAACATAAACTGCTAAAAGAATCCAATTGGGGAAAAATCATTTACTTCTATTTTTCAGATCAAGCCTCTGGACCTGTAATACACTCAGACTAGTTCAATGACTACACCTGTGACTTAGTCAATAATCATATGTTTATGAAACTCTTGACTTATTATATATAAAATATGATTCACAAAGGAATAATGACTTAGATGCACAGCCAAGAATGAGAACCAAATTTAGGTGTTTAAAATGCACTGCTTACAGTTTTCATAACATCCCCCCAAAAGAATTTGAACAATGAAGGATTTTGTTTGGCAAATCTAGACATTGATTAAACCTCACTCAAGTTTTAGAACCATCTGAGTATTATTTAATGCCAATTGATGGCAGATTATAAACAATTTCAATAAGAGAAGTATCATATAAAGTATGTTTATTTAAAATAATTCATACTAGATTCACAATTATTAAAAAGGATGATCATTTATTTTATCCAGACCAATGTTTCTATTACTTTAAAATGTAATTTTATACATAAAGATAAAAGAGTACTCTGATCTCATTGATAATGAGTGTATTGTTCACTAAGTCACGTGATTTCTGAGACACCTGTGATATTTTTCTTGATTAGAATGTCACAGTAAGAAACGATCGTTGTGGCTGTACTTTGCCTCAGACTTAGTCTACTTAGATTAAGGTAAATTAAATCTATTTACATTTCGATCATCTATTGAGCCTGCCATGATCTGAAATAGAAAATAGGGCTTTACGTTGAGAGACAAAAAACCGAAGAGCTTATTGTTTTTAAACCATCAAATTTTTACATTTGACCCAAATAAGAGCATTAGATGTGACTCCAATAAAAGTGGACGCATTCTAAATCATTATTAATAGGAATTCGATTTATGTAACAGTCTTCTCAAAGATTTGATTTCTTTGATATACTGAAAAGGCAAAATAAAATCTCAAATTCTGTAATTCTCACCGTTAGATATTGAAGGGTACCATGAACTGAAAATTAGGAGAATATAATGAAGTCATAATAAAAAGATCTCAAATGATATGACTAGATATGCCACCTAATTTTTTGGATCTTTTTCTACCATAATTTATTCTTATTTTATCTCCTTAAGTTTTATGCAAGAACAATAGTCAAGTCTTTTATATATAATATGCTTTCAAGCAAGGTTCCCCCTTCTATAACCTGATAAAAAATGACTCTCAAAAATATAATTTGGTACAACTGAAGTTATTATTGCATATTAAAACTTTACTACATCTTAAAATGGCTTAACTTTGATTATATTATCTCATCTAAGGGTAACTGATTAAATATGTAATAGAGATTATCAAAATAGCCAATTCTAAACTTGAAATACATGTATAGATATATATGTGTATGCATATATATATATATAGCTCAAACACCAATGAATGAAAGCTCACATGAATATCAACCTTTCCACACTCCATGTTCTTCAGCTGCAGATAATCACTAATTAGTCCCTCTTCATAGAGATATGAGAAACTTATAAATGATAATGATTATAAAGAGTTTATTCTAGTGCAAGGGATAAAATTAACTCTCAATAAATGCTAGTTGCCAGAATTGATACTGATCTGTACATATCCATGATTCTGAAATTTCTTTAAAGTTCCTTAGGCATACACTAGGAATTTCTAGATGTTAATTAATTTTAATGTTTCCCAAGAGGAAGCTTGTTTAAATTAGAATTACTTTACTTCCAAACAACACAGAATAACTTACATTAGCTTAAGCATACACATTAAACAAACAAAGGAACGGGAAATGGGAAATTCGTTACAAGGACGCAAATGTTTCTTAAGAATCCAAAAGCAGAATCATAGCTAAATTTTTAGGGGGAAGAAAAGGTTTTTTTTTTTTAATGGAAAGTGTTAGGGTACCACGGGCTGCTCTCTTTCTCCTCTGTTCACTATTTTTCAGTACAGCTACATTTTTCTCTTTCAGTTTTTCTTGCAATTCAGTTCACATAGCAAAAGCTCCCAGGGCTCCAGAGCAATACACCAGCTGAATTCAAGAGGCTAGCCCAGACACAGATCTAAGTCTGTTGGTCTCAATGAGACAGTATGATTGTTTCATTATAGATCTGCAAATCCACACCTAAACTCATGAGCTATGTTCAGAATCACAAACTATGTAAGAAAAACAGGCCTACTTGGAAGCCATCTCTTTGCACATGTTCAAAAAGAGCTAGAAAAATAGTATTAGAGAGTCTTTTGTGCATTCACTCTGAAAGCAGAAATGATGGTGTCATACACATAGATCTTAAAAAGAAAACTTTTTTTTAAATGACTGACCACTGTCTTAGTACCTTTCTCATTGCTAGGGCAGAATACCTGACATCAACATTATCAACAATTTAATGGAGGAAAATATTTTAGCTCACAGTTTTAGAAGGTCATAGTTGACATGTGTGTACCTAGGAATGGTGGAGGCACATGGCAGGAGCAGGAGCAGGAGACAGTCTGTTCACAGCATGGCCAATGGGAAGCTAAGTGAGGGAGGAAGGGAGCAACCACCACACACACTTCTAGGCCAAGCCCCAAGTGTTCCCCCTTCCAGACAGGCCCTGCCTCCCCAAAACACACCGTAGCCGTAGGTAATCCACAACATGCAAATACATGAGGCTTTTGTGGGACACTCCAGATCCAAACCACAACAGCCACAAACTGATAATCTAGATTTTTGAGTACATGTGAGAATTCATGTAACATCAATAATTTTGAATACATTAAGAATCAATATGTTCCATAATAAAATATTAAAAATCAAAATAAAGAAATAGTCAAACTAGTGTGATACAGTGAAACAAACTAAGATGTGAAACTACCTACGTTTTTATTCCCATTTACAATACGTCAACTGGATGGGAGGGTGGGAGCAAGTCATGTAACTGTGCAAGTTTCTGTTGACTCTCAGAGCAGGGACTGAGCCAAAATTTTCAAGAAATTAATCTGAGTCAAGACTATGACTTTACAAGCATTCCTACGTTTGTCATATCTGCCTGATTAAAACTAGATTATAACAGCAAAAACAGAACAAATTGGTAGCAATTAAAATTTACCAGTTTCAGCCTGAGTGATTTGGACTGATGCTTAAATTAGAATTCTAAATTGAGAAAGTCCTTACCTATGCTTATGTGCTCAAGGGTTTTGCCTATTATTAATTCCAACAAGTTCAGTGTTCCCTTTTAATGCTTAGTCTTTGATCCACTTTGATTTCACTTTAGTGCAGGATAAAAGATGTGGATCTAGTTTTATTCCTCAGCATGTGGCTAACCAGTTTTCCCAGCACCATTTGTTAAAGAGGCTGTTAAGAGATGGAACACTGGAATTTGACTCAGAAGGAGAAGATCACTGGGACGTGACCTGGAAAATTCTTTCCGGTTCTGCCCTCCCTTGCTCAATTCACATTCATTCAGCCATGCCATGCACAGCTGGGACTCTGCCATGTGCTTCCACCGTTGCCAGCTGCTGAGATCTTCTGAAACTGTGAGCTAAAATACACTTCTCCTCCCTTAATGTGTGGATGTCAGATATTCTGTACCAGCAACAAAAAAAGTAACTAAGATAGAAACTGGTATCATGGGGCTGGTGGAATGGCACAGCAGATAAAGTACTCACCTTGCAAGCGCAAGGCCCTGACTTCAATTCTCTAGCACCTCATAAGCTGGGCGTGGTGGTGCACACCTATAAGGACTCAGGAGGCTGAGACAGGAGGATTGCCATGAGTTCAAGGCCAGCCTGGGTTCAACTGGTGAGTTCAGGGCAAGCCTGGACTACAGAGTGAGACCCTATGTCAAGAAGGAAGGAAGGAAGGAAGGGAGGGAGGGAGGGAGGGAGGGAGGGAGGGAGAGAAACTGATATCAGAGAGGTGGGGTCAGTGTTGTGACTTTATGGAAAAATGAGGTTTGGAAGCCTGTGAAACTGATTTGTGGGAGAAGTTTGGAAAGGTTTGAAGATTCAGAGTAGGAAAGAGTTAGAATGTTGTAAACTGAGCTTGATGGGAGATTCTGGTCAGAGCTCAGAAAACCAGAATGTTGGTGGAAGTATGGACTGTAAGGGCCAAGCTCAAGAGAACACACATGAGGGTTGGTGTGTTGGAAGCAGGCAGTGAGGAGGACTTAACACTCCGTTGACCTCTAAGGTGTCTTGCTCACCCCAGCCCCCTCAGCAAAGCTTTCCTGTATGTCCTGGCTCCGCTCTCCTGGGGACAGGGCTCAGCGCTCTGAGGCCTGCTCTCTCTTCAGACCTCACCAACCACTCAGGATGTTGGCAGTCTTTCTCCCCTGTCTATAACCATTTCTTGTGCCAGTTCCTTCCTAGACGTGGTTAAGAGTATCCTCCAACGTCCCTGGTGTGTGGCCCACCTGTCAATTCTTTTACCCAAAACAGTTCAGAATTTGGCTTTCAAAATAGCTCCTGCCTATGTCACTTCCTACCTCGTATGGCTGCTGAGAGCTGCTTCTTCCTGAACTGCCAGGAAGACTTTTCAAGGGGAAGACTGCAGCACATGTGCAGTTTGCACTAACCACAAGTTCATTTCTAGGGGCCAGGGCTACCAGCTGCTGTTAAGCCCCGTATATCCCAGCTCCAGTCCTCTCCCAGTCTGCACTTACCAGCCGCTCATTCTACTCACAAATTCTTTAACAGTTCCAGCACTGTTACTCACGGCCCTTCCCAGAAGGCCCAGGGTAGCTTCCCAGTCTTGTATGTTCTTCAGCTTTGACCCATCTTCAATGATTCCAACCTTTCCATGGCCTCCTTTCAATTCCTGGAACTCTCCTCCTTCTCCAAGCTAGTTGAGCAGGTAGTTTTCTTTAACTGTATCTCAACTTTTTGAATGAGCCTGGGAGAATCATTGAGCAGGACTCCTAGTCAGCAGCAACCTTTTCTGGAAGCCCCCCAAAAATATTCTTTAAGAATGAAATTTTGGGGCTAGAGGCATAGCATAGTGGTTAGAGTGCTTGCCTAGCAACTGTAAAGCCCTGAGTTCAACTGCCCAGTACCACATAAACCAGGCATGGTGGCACACACCTGTCATCTCACCATTAAGGACGACAAGGCAGGAGAATCGCTACGCTGGGCTACACAGCAAGTTCAGGATTAGCCTGGACTACAGATTGAGACCTCGGCAAAAAAAAAAAAATAGTGAAATTTTCAGGATCTGCTTTGCAAATGGTTTTTTTAAAAATTTTACTGCACAAAATAAATACTAAAATATTCTCTCAAATGGAAGCCCATTGCAAGAATGTAAAAAGTTCATCTTTCAAATCTCTCAATTATCTATTCTAATATGTGTATGTATATTTGCAGTCGTGTATAAGTGTGCATCTCCTTGGGCAGGGCTATTGGATATACTTACGTTGTGGGATTTCTCTTCTTATACACACTCATAAGGAAAATTTGTACTTTTCCAATCAAGTAAATAAATTTTTTTTCTTTAAAAATCATTTTGGGATTTGTCCTCACACACATAGTCATTTAGCAAGCACACACACGTGTGAACGCACACTGTAGTTGTACTAAACTTAATGTGAAATTTTAGACTAAAGTCTCATTTCTTGGCAGTTTGGGGAAAGGGTTTCAGCTTAATCCTCAGTTAATGAAAGCCTGCTAGTGAGTCTCCTCTGTCAGCACTGCTCTCAGAGCACAGTGCCTCCTACCTGTTGTATCATCAAATCCAGCCATTAGATTAGGCTCAACCAGAATATAAAGGTTGAAAGGCCAGATTTCTGTAAAATTTTATAAAAAGATCATGTTCAGAAATTACATGGGCCGGCTCTGTTTAAAAACTGATTTCTAGCATTCATGTTCTTCCGTTAAAAGCAAACAACAGCTATTCTACAAACATAACAAACTATTCTGAGAAAACAAGCCTGACTGATATGTAATTCATAATGGAAAACTAATAAGGTCAAATACTAGCTCAGAATAATCAAGCATAGACTTCTGGTCAAGATGGCGACTGAGTAACAGCACTGTACAATGTCTACTTATCAACTCACTTAAATAGTCAAGAAGATAGTTAGAAAAAGCGTGTTTGGTGTAGCTAGGAGAGGCGCATCCCCAGAAACTGAAAGGCGATGAGCAGGTGGCCAGAAACTCCGAAGCATCATCGAAACCGGAGGGGGAAAAAAAAATCCCCGTGGTCCAGAAAGCCACCGCAGCTGGCGGCAAACGGCTCCCAGAGGAAAGCTCGCCGAAGGAAAGCTCACAGGGACCGGAACATCTGATGGAACGGAGCTGGGAGAGGACGGAGCTAGGAGAGGACAGAGCACACAACAACGGGAGAGGAGGCTGTGGGTGGGTCAGAAATCCTGAAGTCACATCAGAAGAGGAGAGAAGCAGCCAGAGGAGAGAAGCAGCCGACTCGGTGTGGCCCCGAGGTAAGCACAGACCCGGATAAGTGGGAATTATTGGCAACGGGAGGCCCCAGCCTCAGAAGCACCAGCCCGCAGGTGTGTGTACTACAAATGCAACGTGCACTCCCCGTAGAAAGGCCCCAGGATCCCAGATCAGAAACGGGGCTCAACAGCCATCACAGGCAGTGACATCAGCAGGAGCCATTCTCTTTCCTGCGCACCAGAGTCAGAGGTAGCAGAACCATGG